>JAOPSE010000912.1:0-245367 GCA_029449295.1 Zea luxurians
CATTTTCTTTGAACACAAAGAGTGAGGCAACTGCTACTGAAGATTTGAGGCCAAGTGGTTGTAGTTTCTCTGTCAATCTAGGATGTTAGGCCCTTGGAGCCTATTTCAAACCATAAAGGGACTTTTTAAGTCTACAAATGTAGCTTGATGGTTTACCTAGATCTATATATCCTGGGGGATGTATCATGTATACTTCTTCCTCAAGCAGTCCATTAAGAAAGGCATTC
The DNA here is from genome assembly GCA_029449295.1 of Zea luxurians. Lineage (NCBI taxonomy): Eukaryota > Viridiplantae > Streptophyta > Magnoliopsida > Poales > Poaceae > Zea > Zea luxurians. The sequence goes on from JAOPSE010000912.1 coordinate 228, forward strand.
TGAATATCTATTTATCTCATGCTCCAACCTTGAGATATGGCAACAGATAGGATGATTCTGTTGGTGGTTGGCTCCACTGTTGGACTATAAGTGTCCAAGTAGTCTATTCCATATCTCTGTCTGTACCCCTTTGCTACCAATCTGGACTTAAGACTGTCCACTAAGCCATCCGCTTTCTTATTTACCTTGTAAACCTATTTGTTGTAATGAGATTTATCCCCTTCTTTGGTGGCACTAATTCCCATGTAAGATTCCTTTGTAAAGCTAAGAATTCTTCATCCATGACATGCTTCATCATGGACAAGCCAAAGCTGCTTGAAAAGCAGTTGGATCTGAAACTGGTTATGATAGTGTAGAAGATTTTGTTGCTACAGCAACTCTGTGACCCTTTTTAGACTTGGAGCAGACAAACCCTCGAGCATTTTTTGAATACTAGACCGTGTCATCCTTGAATTCATTAGGTTACACTATGTTGTCACGAAGTCTAGTCCTCATTGGGTGTTGTGCCATTGCTTGTGGCGGTGAAGAAATCAAGTTTGGCAGAACTGTTTCTTCACAGACACATAACGGATCAGTGGGCACTACTGAATTGTTGCTTGCAGGAGACATCATAATGATAGGGGGATCAAGGTAAGCACTAGGAGTATTTTGATGATTCTCGATCTCGACATTATTTGTTACTGGTTCAATAGCATTTAGATTTGAGGTGTCTGATGGGTTAATAGGAGAGGCTTCAGTAAATGCAGTTTTGGACATTATTGGAAGAATGGATGGATGATGAGAAGTTTGTCTTTATGTTTGGTTTCTACAGAGGATGTTCAGCAAAAGGAAACACAATTTTGTCAAACACCACATCCCTTGATATATAAATTCTACTAGTGAGATGATCGAAGCATTTGTATCCTTATGAGATGAACTGTAACCAAGAAAGATGCAACATTTTGTTCTAAAATAGAGTTTCATTTCATTATAGGGTCTCAGCTTTGGCTAGCAAGCACAACCAAGCACATGAAGGGTGGAGTAATTTGGTTTGTGCAAAAGAGCATGTGAAGAGGAGTGTCATAGTCATTTGTGCAACTTGGCATCATGTTGATCAGATAAATAGCAGTGTTAAATGCCTCATCCCAGTACCATAAGGGCATCTATGCTTGGGCAAGAAGAGCTAAGCCAGTTTCTACAAGATGTATGTGTTTTATTTCAGCTAAACTGAAAGGGAAATGGGCTTAATCATTTCCTATAATCGATTATGGTGGTTGACGTCCATCACAAACCACATGGACTAACTAGTTTGCCTAGATGTCATTTATCTCAGGTGCATAAGGTTCAACACAAACCAAGAAAGAAATTCAACTGGGGACTCAAATGAATTTGGAGCAAAGGACTTGAGAGTGTGCTGAAAATGGTGCACCGGATAGTGTCCGGTGCACCAGCAGCACTCGAACAGCTCACTCTCGGGTTTCTCTGGGACGTGCTTCGCTATAATTCACCGGACTGTCCGGTGTGCACCAGACATGTTCGATGAGCCAACGGAGCAACGGTAACCTGGCGTCAACGGTTGAATGCAAAAGTGAACAGTGCGCGACAGAAGTCAGAGTAGAGAAGTCAGAGCACACCGAACATGTTCGATGTGGCACTGGACTGTCCGATGCAGCTACAGGACAAGGGTTCCAACGGTCAAGTCGCTCCAAACCCCAACGAGCGTGCTGACATGGCACGCATGGGACAGTGAACAGTGCCTGTCCGGTGTGCCCATCGCCAGCAAAAACAGCCAACGGCTAGGAAGTGGTTGGAGGCTATAAATACCCCCAACCACCTCCTTCAATGACATCCAAGTTTTCTGAACTCCATATTCATTGCAAGAGCAAAGTCAAACACTTCAAGACACATTCAAAGCATTCAATCCACTCTAAGCTCCCAAAATCAACTCTAGTGCTTAGAGACTTGTCAGAGGATTATTTGTGTTCTTTTGTTGCTCTTGTTGCTTGGATTGCTTTCTCCTTTCTATCTCATTCTTCTAAGTGCTTTGTAAAGCTAGCAAGAGACACCTAAGTGTGTGGTGATCCTTGCGGGGTCTTAGTGACCCAAGTGATTAAGGAGAAGCCTCGACCGGTCTGTGTGACCGATTGAGAGAGGGAAAGGGTTGGAATAAACCCGGTCTTTGTGGCCTCCTCAACGGGGACTAGGCTCTTAACCTTGTGGTCGTGGGTTCGAGCCCCACGGTGGGCGCCAATGTTGGGGACTTGTTCTCAAATGCTCTGCCTTGACAAAGAATGGTTCCCGAACGATGCGATTACAATTACTGGAATCCGTGAACAGTAAAGGAATACTGTTCACTATTTATAGACATAGGACACAGCCTGTGAAAAATTACAATTATGCCCCTCATAAAAGTTTACAACATTGACTCAGACCTTTATGGACTAAAAGGTCATTCTATCTTTAAGTCGGTTTGTAATACCGAAGCTTCATGAAGAGGAACCTTCGGCCAACTCATACAAACAGCTTCAGCTGAAAACCGCTTATTCCTACAAGACCTTCGGCGACGAAGCATAGTCCCAACACTTCGGTAAAACAAATCACCGAGTTCACTTTTGTTGATTCTCACTTGATTTGTTTTTGCCACTTCCCTCTCTCTAAAGTTCCCTTGCTCATATTGATTTGAGTTTGCTCACAAACATTATCCGCATTGATTGAGCAACTCTAAGCAAGGAGAACTATCTTCCACACTCCAATTAAATTCTAACACTAACCCCAGCTTTAGTGCAAGTTTAAGTTTATAAATTTCAGGTTTCGCCTATTCACCCCCCTCTAGGCAACTTTCAATTGGTATCAGAGCTAGTGCTTCATTAAGAGTCTAACAAACTCGAAGTGATGTCTGGAGATCACGCTAAGAGGGAGATCGTCACAGGCAACAAGGCCATGGGCTCGGGAAGGACTCTATCAAGGGAGTCCGGCGACAAGTACAAGAAGGAATCCTCTTCCTCCATCAAGTCAAATAGGAAGGGTGACAAGAAGAAAAAAGAAAATAAAGAAGGTGGTCTACTACGAGACCGACTCTTCATCACCCTCCACATCCGGCGCCGAGTCTACAACTTCGAAGCGCCATGAGCGTAAGAAATATAGTAAGATGTCTCTTCGCTATCCTCGCATTCCAAAACGCGCTCCTCTACTTTCGGTACCCCTAGGCAAACCACCATATTTTGATGGTGAAGTTATTGCATGTGGAGTGATAAAATGAGGCACCATCCAACCTTACTCCACGAAAGCATATGGGATATTGTTGAGTTTGGAGCGCAGGCACCATAGGTGGGCGATGAGGACTACGACTCGGACGAGGCCGCCCAAATTAGGCATTTTAACTCCCAAGCAACTTCTATACTCCTCGCCTCCTTGTGTCGAGAGGAGTATAATAAGGTGCAAGGGTTGAAAAATGCCAAAGAAATTTGGGACGTCCTCAAAACGGCGCATGAAGGGGACGAGGTGACCAAGATCACCAAGCGCGAGACGATCGAGGGAGAGCTCGGTCGATTCGTCCTCAACAAAGGGGAAGAGCCGCAAGCAATGTACAACTGGCTCAAGAGTCAAGACTATGGTCAATCAAGTGCGCAACCTCGGGAGCACCAAGTGGGATGACCATGAGATGGTCAAGGTTATTCTTAGATCTCTTGTTTTCGCAATCCCACTCGAGTGCAACTAATTAGTGGAGATCCAAGATATAAACAGATGTCTCCCGAGGTGGTGATTGGCAAGTTTGTGAGCTTTGAACTTATGATCAAAGACTCCAAACATATTGTCAACTTGGAGCAAGGCGCCACCTCTACACCCGAGGTGCAACCCGTTGTATTCAAAGCAATGGAAGAAAAGAAGGAAGAGTCTACACCAAGTAGACTTCCAATCGATGCCCCCAAGCTCGACAATGAGGAGATGGCTCTTATCATTAAGAGCTTTCGTCAAATCCTCAAACAAAGGAAGGGAAAGGACTACAAGCCCCGTTCCAAAAGGGTGTGCTACAGGTGTGGTAAGTCCGATAACTTTATAGCTAAATGTCCATATACAAGTGATAGTGACAGGGACGACGACAAGAAGGGGAAGAAAAAGATGGAGAAAAAGATGTATTACAAGAAGGGTGGCGAGGCGCACATAGGGCGGGAATGGGACTCCGACGAGAGCTCCACCGACTCCTCCAACGACAAGGATGCCGCCAGCATCGCCATCAACAAAGGCCTCCTCTTCCCCAACGTCGGCCACAAGTGTCTCATGGCTAAGGACGGCAAGAAGAAGAAGGTACATTCTAGAGATACCCCCAAATACACTATATCTGATGATGAGGGTAACTCTAGTGATAATAATGATGATTTAATTTCTCTCTTTGCCAACCTTACCATGGATCAAAAGAAAAAAATTAAATGAGTTAATAGAAACCATTAACGAGAAGGATGATCTCTTTGAATGCCAAGAGGACTTGCTCGTTAAAGAAAATAAAAAAATTGTTAAGTTGGAAAATGCTTATGCTCTAGAAGTAGAAAAATGTGAAAACTTAACTAAGGAGCTTAGCGTGTACAATGATTCAATCTCCTGTCTTAGAGATGAGAATGCTAGTTTAAATGCTAAGATAGAGGAATTGAATGTTTGCAAACCCTCTACATCTACTATTGAACATGTTACTATTTGTACTAGATATAAAGATGTTAATGTTGAAGCTATTGATGATCATCTTGCCATGATTAAAGAACAAAGTGATCACATAGCTAAATTAAATGCTAAAATTGCCGAGCATGAACAAGAAAATGAAAATTTTAAATTTGCTAGAAGCATGCTCTATAATGGGAGATGCCCTGGCATCAAGGATGGAATTGGCTTCCAACAAGGGAGCCAAAGCAACACCAAACTTGGTGCCCTCAAGAGACTATCTAATTTTGTTAAGGGTAAGGCTCCCATGGTTCAGGATAGAGAGGGCTACATTTTATATCCTGCAACTATCCTGAGCATAAGATTAGAAAGATTCATGCTAGAAAACCTCACAATGTTTCTCATCATGCTTTTATGTATAAGAATGAGGCATCTAGCTCTAGGCATTCAACTCATATCAAAATGCCTAAAAAATTGCAAGTGCATCAAATGAGCATAACATTTCATTTAAGACTTTTGATGCATCTTATGTGCTAACTAACAAATCAGGCAAAGTAGTTGCCAAATATGTTGGGGGCAAACACAAGAGTCCAAAGACTTGTGTTTGGGTACCCAAGGTGCTTGTTTTTAATGTGAAAGAACCCAAGACCGTTTGGGTACCTAAGAACAAGCCCTAAATTTGTTTTGTAGGTTTATGCATCCAGTGGATCAAGTTGGATAATCGATAGCGGGTGCACAAACCACATGATAGGGGAGAAAAGGATGTTCTCCTCATATGAGAAAAATGAAGATCCCTAAAGAGCTATCACATTCGGGGATGGAAATCAAGGTTTGGTCAAAGGTTTGGGTAAAATTGCTATATCTCCTGACCATTTCATTTCTAATGTTTTTCTTGTAAATTCCTTAGACTATAATTTGCTTTCTGTTTCTCAATTATGTAAAATGGGCTACAACTGTCTTTTTATTGATATAAGTGTTACTGTCTTTAGAAGAAGTGATGATTCAATAGCATTTAAGGGAGTGTTAGATGGTCAGCTATATTTAGTTGATTTTAATGATAACAAGGCTGAACTAGACACTTGCTTAATTGCTAAGACTAATATGGGATGGCTCTGGCATCGTCGACTTGCCCATGTTGGAATGAAGAATCTTCATAAGCTTCTAAAGGGAGAACACATTTTAGGACTAACAAATGTTCATTTTGAGAAAGATAGGATTTGTAGAGCATGCCAAGTAGGGAAGCAAGTTGGAGTTCATTATCCACACAAGAACATCATGACGACCGACAGGCCGCTTGAGCTGCTCCACATGGACCTATTCGGTCTGATCGCTTACATAAGCATCGGCGAGAGTAAGTACTGTCTTGTAATTATGGATGACTCTTCTTGCTTCACTTGGGTATTCTTTTTGTAGGAAAAACCTCAAACCCAAGAGACCTTAAAGAGATTCTTAAGATGGGCTCAAAATGAGTTTAGATTGAGGATCAAAAAGATTAGAAGTGACAATGGAACAAAGTTCAAGAACTCACAAATTGAAGGATTTCTTGAGTAAGAGGGCATCAAGCATGAGTTCTCTTCTTCCACACACCTCAACAAAATGGTGTAGTGGAGAGGAAGAATATAACTCTTTTGGATATGGCAAGGACCATGCTTGATGAATACAAGACACCGGACCGGTTTTGGGCGGAGACGATTAACACCGCCTGCTACTCCATCAACCGTCTATATCTACACCGAATCCTCAAGAAAACATCGTATGAACTCCTCACTGGTAAAAAGCCTAATGTTTCTTATTTTAGAGTTTTTGGGAGCAAATGTTTTATTCTCATTAAGAGAGGTAGAAATTCTAATTTTGCTCCTAAAGTAGTAGAAGGCTTTTTACTTGGTTATGACTCAAACACAAGGGCATATAGAGCTTGAAACAAGTCCACTGGATTAGTTGAAGTTTCTTGTGACATTGTGTTTGATGAGACTAATGGATCCCAAGTGGAGCAAGTTGATCTTGATGAATTAGATGATGAAGAGGCTCTGTGCGTCACGCTAAGGAACATGTCCATTGGGGATGTGTGTCCAAAAGAATCCGAAGAGCCTCCACAAGCACAAGATCAACCATCATCTTCCATGCAAGCATCTCCACCAACTCAAGATGAGGATAAGACTCAAGAAGAAGAAGATGAAGATCAAGATAATGAGCCACCTCAAGAGGAGGACATTGATCCAGGGGGAGATGTTGATAATGAAGGCAAGGAAGATGGTCAAGAGATCCGTGATCAAAGACCGCCACACCCAAGAGTCCACCAAGCAATTCAAAGAGATCACCCTGTCAACTCCATACTTGGTGACATTCACAAGGGGGTAACTACTAGATCTCGAATTGCTCATTTTTGTGAACATTACTCTTTTGTGTCCTCTATTGAGCCATACGGGATAGAGGATGCACTAAGAGATCCGGATTGGGTGGTGGCAATGCAAGAGGAGCTCAACAACTTCATGAGGAATGAGGTATGTCATTTAGTTCCATGTCCTAACCAAAATATTGTAGGTACCAAGTGGGTGTTCCGCAACAAACAAGATGAGCATGGTGTGGTGACTAGGAACAAAGCCCGACTTGTTGCAAAAGGTTATTCACAAGTCGAAGGTTTGGATTTTGATGAAACCTATGCACCCGAAGCTAGGCTTGAGTCAATTCGTATATTACTTGCCTATGCTACTTACCATGGCTTTAAGCTATATCAAATGGACGTGAAGAGTGCCTTCCTCAATGGCCTTATCAAGGAAGAGGTATATGTTGACCAACCTCCCGGCTTTGAAGATAGTGAGTATCCTAACCATGTTTATAAGCTCTCAAAGGCGCTTTATGGGCTCAAGCAAGCCCCAAGAGCATGGTATGAATGCTTGAGAGACTTTCTTATCACTAATGGCTTCAAAGTTGGTAAAGCTGATCCTACTCTCTTCACCAAAACAATTGCAAAAGACTTGTTTATAAGCCAAATTTATGTTGATGATATCATATTTGGGTCTACTAATAAGTTAGCTTGTGAAGAGTTTAGTAGGACTATGATACAGAAATTCGAGATGTCTATGATGGGGGAGTTGAAGTATTTCCTTGGATTTCAAATCAAGCAACTCCAAGAGGGCACCTTCATCAGCCAAACTAAGTACATTCAAGACATACTTAAGAAGTTTGGAATAAAGAATGTCAAACCCATCAAGACTCCCGTGGGAACAAATGGGCATCTTGACCTCGACACGTGAGGTAAATCCGTAGATCAAAAGGTATAGCGATCGATGATAGGTTCTTTACTCTATTTATGTGCATCTTGACCGGATATAATGCTTTATGTATGCATGTGTGCAAGGTTCTAGGCAAATCCTAAGGAAGTTCACGTTAGGGCCATGAAATGGATCATGAGATATTTAGTTTACACTCTTAAGTTTGGGCTTTGGTACCCCATGGGATCTACCTTTGATTTATTGGATATTCCGATGCCGATTATGCAGGGTGTAAAATTGATAGGAAGAGCACATCAGGGACTTGTCAGTTTCTGGGGAGATCCTTGGTGTCTTGGGCTTCAAAGAAACAAAACTCAGTAGCTCTTTCCACCGCCGAAGCCGAGTATATTGCTGCAGGCCATTGCTGTGCACAATTACTTTGGATGAGGCAAACCCTTAGGAACTATGGCTACAAATTGAGCAAAGTCCCTCTCCTATGTGATAATGAGAGTGCAATCTGCATGGTGGATAATCCCATTGAACACAGCCGCACTAAGCACATAGACATCTGGTATCACTTTCTGAGAGATCACCAACAAAAGGGGGATATCGAAATTGTTTATGTTACAATTAGCCGATATCTTTACCAAGCCACTAGATGAAAAGACTTTTAGCAAACTTAGGAATGAGCTAAATATACTTGATTCTCGGAACTTTGATTGAAACATTGCACACATAGCTAATTCATATACCTTTGATTATGTCTCTTTCATTTGGTACAAATGCATATTTATTATTCTTCTTGCACCAAGGCTAAGACTAATGTGTTTCAAGTATATCTCTATGCTTAGTCTTAGATTGAAAGGGCAATGGAGTATTCGGCAAAGGCAAGGCTTCCACTCAAACTCTAACGTTATCATTTATCCTTTGCCGTTACTCAGAAAACTCTCGATTGATATGAACCTTCACTCATATTTCTTTTACCAATGGGGATAAAGTATTAGGCCCCAAAGGGGGAGAATTAAAGGGCTCTCAAGTTCTCTGTTTTTTGCGATTAATGCCAAAGGGGGAGAAAGTGTTAAGCCCAAAGCAAAAGGACTACACCATCATTTTAAAATTTTCAAAAACCAAAGGAAGAAATTATTTCAATCAATATTTGAGTTGATTTTCAATTGGTATCTTATTTGGTTTAAAAATTTCAAGATAGTATAAAAATTCCAATTGGTATAACTTCATTTAGTATCTATTTCAAAAAGGGAAATTATTTCAAAAACCCTCTTGAAAACTAAGAGGAGAATCTCTTCACGGGAGCTTTTATTTATTCAAAGGAAAATCATTTGAAAAAGAGGAGGAATTTCAAATCTTAAAATGCTTCTAGAAATCATATTCCTACACCTTTGGCTATTTGCAAAAGAATTTGAAAAGATTTTTTCAAAATATTTGCAAAAACAAGGAAGTGGTGCAAATGTGTTCCAAAATGTTAAATAGAAAGAAAGCAATCACGTTTATTCTTATACATATGTACAAAGTCTTTCAATTGGTTTAATTCTAAGTAAGCTATGTACATCAATCATAATTGCAAACTAGTTACATTTTTACACTCTATATTTGCTTTGTTTTGTGTTGGCATCAATCACCAAAAAGGGGAGGTTGAAAGGGAAATAGGCTTAACCATTTTCTATAATCGATTTTGGTGGTTGACGTCCATCACAAACCACGTGGAAAACTATATGACTATATGATACGTGCAATGTACGATATTATAAGCATGAGAGGTGCAATGTTGCCGCGACTTAGCCTACAGGATACTCGAGACCACTATATGACTATATGATACGTGCATTGACCCTATAACCATGTGTGTGCACGCAAGTGTACCATGAAGTGTTATCAAGTACAAAAGGTTGCACCGGATACTTTAAGTATTCTGGTGTTGTTATGTAATGGCAATATTGATTCCATACATCAATCGCTTATCAGTCATGATAGTTATCAATGTGTCTGGTATACTATCAATAAGTGTCTTAAAATTTATATTTTTTCTAGCATCTTAACTAACTCAAAAGTTATAAATGTCATTGATAGCTACAACTTTAATATATAAAATTAACTTCATCTGTCACCAGGGGCGGACGAACATAGGGGGCAAAGTGGGCCATGCCCCCCCCCCTCAATTTTTAGAACCCCTTGTATCTAATGTTAAGTATAGAAAAAAATAGAAAATTGGATGGACCAAAACAGTCCCATATGTCTGGGTTTCCTCGTTAGATAGGTTCAGTCCTCCTGACTCTTGTCCTCAGTATCAGTCTAGTCCTCACATTTATCTGTCCGACTCCATTCTATGCAACAATAGTTTTTATGGTCTTGTTTGATTTTGTCGTGATTTTTTCGGTCCCCCAAGAATTCTTGTCCTGCGTCCACCACTGTCTGTCTCCATACAACAAATATATGGGTTTTGTGATGTGACAAGTTCTCCTGTGCAATTAATATGCTACTGAAATTTTATTTTATTTTAAAAATATTTAATGACATCAAGTGGTAGAACTATTAAGTTTTAGATTTTACTGAGCTATATACAACATTCGTGTAAAAAATATCTTCGTTTTGATACTGTATAAGACAAGGTTTAATTTTTCTAAGACGACAAACGCTTGCATGTGATTATTATACCGCTAAAGCTTTATACCATTTTTCGACTATAGTAGAATGCGATGCATACAAAACTGCCATTTGTTTTGCGAGAAAGGGGACATGATTCAGCATGTGAGATAAAAGGGCAGCCATTTTTCTTCTGGAATCTGTGTGCTCCACCAACGCGCTGGCTGTGCATATTTTTACTAGGTACAGGTTAATCCTAAGAATAAAGAATTGAGCGATGACAAAGGTAACATGTTCCAACCCACTAATCTAATGCAGATCCAGCTTCCATGTGCGATCCCCATGCCCCCATGCCAGCAGCAAATCTGTATTATTTTATAATCCCAGGTGTAGTAGCATGATTATATTACCAGGGAAGGCACCTTCTAATAGCAGGAACATCCTTGTCATCATTAGATTAACAAATGTATACTTCATCTGGGGAACTTAGCCAAAGGTAGATCAGGATAGGGAAATGAGGAATCTCAGCTGGCAACGCATCGGGAGTTCTTGTCATCATTAGATTAACAATGTATACTTCATCTGGGGAACTAATAGCAGCAAGCAAGGCAGGCGGTTTTTTTTTTTTTTTTGCCAACTCATGAACCCCAACAACCCAGCAAGCAGATCTTTGAAGCCCATCACGAGCACAGGATAAAGCATGATGATGAGGAGCATCCATATGATGAGTTCCCCTTAAAGAGGCACAAGCATCACCGATCACATTAACAAAGTCTTCGTGTTCTCTCGAAATTTAAACAAAAAAAAAAGGTTTCTTCAGCCTCGATGATGGAATGTTCAGTATCCAGCAGTGTGAGGCGCACGCAGCGTTTCAAAAATATCGCTTCGGAATATAGAGGCTCAACCCTTTTTTTTTATGGTCGATAAAAAGATACACATATGATAATTAATTATTATGGATAAGAGTATGAGAGAGATGCTCTTCGAAAGAGTAGCCCCGTCTCTCTCCCTCTCCACAGCACACACATGACATAGCTATCCAGATATAGATGGTTAGTCCTTTGAGAATCATATGTTGTTGTTCCTGTGTTTTTAAACTAATTCCTGCGAAAATTTCTGAAGAGATGAATCTATCCAGCAGGCTCTAAATATAAATTAATGTGTCGTTTTGAGCACATTAATGTTTGACCACAAAGGGACAAAATAACACAACGGTTCATTTTATGTGCAAACCATAATAATAATTAATTTATATATGAAATATGAGGTAGCACCGCCGAGCGCGGAGACACACCCCCACCCCATCAGCAGATATACCCCGTATAATTGACGGTTCTGTAGAAAGAACCAAAAAGAGGCGCGGCACCACAATGTGGTGCACATCATGCGTTTGAGAGGAAATCATGCGTTCGCTCAAGCAGCGCAGCGCAGGTGCACCCATCGATTGCGTCCTTTGGGAATTGGGCAGGAAAGATCGCCAAAGCAGCATGCCGGCCGGAAAAAAATCCAAAGGAAAAAAAAACCACACATCTTTTTCACCCCTGCCTGCGCCTGTGGCCTGTGGCCTGCGCCTGCGCCTGTCAGGGCGCCATGCCTAGGCTAATGCCATCACGAGCGCAGGCTGCTATGCTATGCTAGTAGCTCACTGCATGATTTGGCTTGTCACGGCCGGGCAAGGGCAGGCCAGGCCAGCCAAGCCGGAGAGCCCCGCCCGCCCCCATGGCCTCCGAGCGGCCTTTTCAGCGTCAATGGCGGCAGCTTTTGGCGCCCCCGCCCCAGCGCGACAAAAAGCATCGCTTCCCTCCTCATATTCCATCCCATCACCCACAGTGCCGGCGGTACGAGGCCACGCCGTTTCTTACTTGCCCTTTTTAGCGCTAAAAAAAACCATCCTTAGGGCAAACCATCGCTGCCTAATTGCCTGATCCGCCCTGCTCTGGACCTTATCCGGCCGTCAGATCAGTCCCTAACCGTACGTCCTGACGGCCATCTCTGGCAACTCTAGCTCTTTTTCGGTGGTAAGAGTTGTTGCGAAGCAAAGCACTTTTCATGGCTTCCTAACCTTAGTGGAAGAGTAGCAGAGGAGAAACTCATACACCTTTTCTGCTGATGTTGTTGTGGCCAGCGCTGTAGCACTAGTACTTGGTATGGGGACTATGGAGCTCGGCATGCATCGCAGGAGTACAGGTGTGAGAGCGTTATTAATCCTAGCTTAGCTTAGCTTCCGCCGTCAGTCTACTAGGACCACGTATGTTTTAGTTAATGGAATCTTAGTACCAAACCATGCATGCAAGTATTATATAATAGGATAAAACAGTGCACCTGCTAATCATGGGCTATCCTGCTCCTAATCGCAATCGCAAGTACAGCGCCAAGTCAATGAGCTTGCGGGCGGAACAGTGCTCGGAGGAGCAAGACGGGAGGCTGCTTCCGTTTCGCGCAACATGCCACAGCACAACAGCATGGGATCCTCCTAGGAGTCTAGAAGGAAGAACCCTGTCTCTCTCTCTTGCCTTGCTCCCGACCACGACCACGGCTCTTGGTTGAGCTCAATCAAAGAGGACAAGAACAACCACCAAGAAGGCTACTACCTCTTTTTGGTTGGGGATGGGATGAGATAATCTAATCCTAAATCAGCATCAGCATCATCATCGGATCCCAAGAGCATACAGTACTAGTACAGGGGAGGAAGAAGCTTGGATTTCTAGGCATGGCGCACAGCGGCATGCTTTTTCTTGGGGTTAATTTCTTAGTAGATCGGAAGAAGTCTAAAGAAAATAAAAAAGAAAACGAGTGATCACTGAAATTAAGCTACATGTTTCTCTCCCTCTCCGCTCTCCATTCCCTTCCCCCTCCTCTCTTCTCCCTTCTCTAGTTCAAGCGGAGTGCGGCGACGAAGCTCCGTTGGCGTTGTCCGTGGTGTAGTCGGTGGCGACGGTGGGCGCCGAGGAGGCGGCGCCGTTGATGTTGAAGCCGGTGGCGGCCGTCGGGGACGAGGTGAGGACGGGAGGGGGAGGGGTGATCCTGGACGGGTGGAATGACGGTGCTGCAGCAGCGCCGGCGCCAGCGGATGGGGTTTGGAGCGACGCGGGGGCGGGCGAGGAGGCGCTGCGGCGGGCGCTGTGCCCGCCCAGGAAGTTGTGCTTGTTGTTGTGCATCCAGACCTTGAAGACGCCCTTGCCGACGCCGATGTCGCGGCACCACTGGTCGACGATGCCCTCGTCGCGCTTCTGCAGCCGCCACCCGAGCCGCTCCGACAGCTCCTGCATCCGCTGCTTCTGCTCGGCGGTGAACTTGGTGCGGAACCGCTTCCTGGGCATGGGCATCGCGCCCCCGGCGTGGGGCGGCGCGCTGGACGGCGTCAGCTGGGTCGGGGCCAGCCTCTGCGCCGGGGATACCGCCACCGCGGGCCCGGGCACGCCGGAACCGAGCGAGAGCACCATGTGCGGCGCCGTCGGGAAGTAGGACGGTGGCGGGGGCTGCTGCGCCACCGGCGCCGGCAGCAGGTGGTGCGGCGGCGGCGGGGACACCGACCGCTCCTCGTCGTACTCCGAGCCTTCCGAGTCGGAATCGGAGTCGTCGGCGTCGACGACCCCCGGGTGGCGGTCCTCGGGCGTCTCCTCCCGGCCGCGGTGCGGCTGGCCGTGCATCACGCTCGGCGGAGGCGGGAGCGCCAGCGGCGCGGGCGCGGGCGCAGGCGGCGGAGGGGAACCCTCCAGCGTCCGGCGGTGGAAGTTGCGGTGGCACCCGCACGCCGCGCACTTGAGCGACGTCGGGTCGGCGGGGTTGGCCCCCGGCGAGGGCATGAACTCGCCGCAGCCGTCGACGGCGTGCCCGCCCAGGCTCGCGGCGTGGTTCTTGAGGCACTCCCGGTACAGCGGCTCCCCGGCCAGCGCCACGGCCGCCGGCTTCGCCTTCTTGAGGCCGGCGCCGTTGGGGAACATGACGGGCTTGTACTTGACGTCCATGGCTTCCATGCGGCTCCCCCACGCCCACTGTGGGCTTGGCCGGTGGGGAGAGACGGGGAGAGATTACCTCTAGCTCCTAACCCTGGGCTTTTAGTTTTAGCATGGGACGACGGGTCAAGGGAGGTGAAGAGAGCGCGAGGGTGAGGAGATAAGAATAAAAAGGGCAGCAGGAAGGCTAGTCACTAGTGTGTGTGACAGATCCACAAGGAGGAAGGGGACGAGCTCATTTAATTTTTACTTAGCGAGCCAGGAAAAAAATATACAATTTCTTTGGACGATACTCTATCGTATAGAGATAGATCAGTGACGACATGGGCTCGAATCCGTTGGAATATTGCTGTGGTGGCCGGGCAAAGGGTGCATGTAGACCACTGGATGGAGGATCAATGGCACCGGCGCATCTAAAGAAAAAAAAAATGATTTTCTGGTGACATTTTTCTTTCTCTCCTTTGGGGGAGGTGTTGGTTGGACCCAGGATGTGTGAACTGTAGCCGCCCGTAACGACGTCACGGTATGGCATCTGTAAGCCGTTGTTATACAGTTGGCACCAACTATAGGGAAATTGAATACCATCTCACAACTACAAGAATTTAATGAAATGCTACCGGTTAGCTTAGAGATAGATACATAGATGCTGCTGACAATATACAGCTTGGATTGTCCAGACGGTTTTCCCTCATTTACAACAGACCCAGACCGTCAGGAGTCAGCGCAAGTGTGGTCATAGATTCAAACCACGACGCATGTCTGTTTTTTTTTGTTTGTTTGACCATACGAAATATTCATCACATATAACATCGCCTCACAATCTTCTCGGCATTTCCACTAGAACACCTTTATTTAGGCATTTTATATCTACGTTAATCAAATTGAGCATGATTTTTAAAAAAAAAATTGGTCCCCCTTAAATTTGTTGTCAAGCTCTGCCAATTTGTGTGGCATGGTTATCTTTTGGAATGTTGATACACGCACGTGCTCCCTCTGTTTAGGATTATAGTTTACTCTAACTTCGTGCTAAATCAAGTTTCTTCGTATCGACCAAATCTATAAAAAAAAGGATGCATCGAAATCAAGAGCATCAAATAAGTTCTCTATGAAAATATTTTTATTACTTAACTATTTTTGTTCACAGATGTTAATATATTTTTAAGAGCTCGGTCAAAACTAGAAAGGTTTGGTTTTGTGCAGAACTAAAGTAAAATGTAACTTCGAACAGGGCGAGTTACTTTCATCATCTACTGAGGGAGCTATAGCAACGCGATTAGAAGGATTAAATGAAACACGCTGTTTCTTTGGAGAGAGAAAAAAAATGTGGATAATGATAGCATACACTACGTTTGAACTACAGTTGATAATTGTTTCCATATATATATATGTGTGGCTACGAATCAGAGTTTTCGTTATCACCTGACCGGGTGAAATTGAACCACGGTTCTTTGCATTTGTTTGACTGCTGATTCAAGGAGTCGTCATTTTCATGCGAAAAGGCTGTGTGTAAATTTATGGACCATTATTATGTCTTTGTCACCGACTTTAACAAATCTTGCCCTAGGTCCCCCTCCTGATCCTTTTTTTTTAAAAAAAAAAACTCTCGAATCTTCCTCGTGTAACAGAGTATATTACTGTAAATATATTTAAAGGGGACTACGGGGGGCAAGACGTTGGCTCCAATTTGCTTCTTTTTCATGCGAGGCCGGCGTTGTTGCATACAGTGCGTCCTTTTGGATTTACAATAGTCAATAGTGGATAAGACTGGAGAGGTCTATGTGCTACTGCTACTACATCGGATAGACAGCAGCTTCAATCGCTCAATTCAGCCTTGTCTTCCAAATGTGGACTTGATGAACCATTAGAGAGTATAAGACGAGTCAGCTCCAGCAGCGTAGAGAGTACTTGAGCAAATGGCTGGTCCTAATTGCATTATGGCGCCACATCCTTTCTCAAAATAGTTGACGTCATTGACTTTTAGTATTCACGTTTTGACTGACATATTTGTTTAAACATTCAGCCTTTTCTCCTACAAAACAAAATACAGACGCCCTACTGCTTAATTAAGATGAATAGAGGTTTGTATAAAGATATAACGAACAATACTCACGCGCTAGCACTTAGGCACTTAGCCACTAAACAAAGTTGGCATTATCGTTGCCGAGCTTTAAATAAAATGAAAAACATACTATCTCCGTTCACAAATATATGACACCGTTAACTTTTTTTGAAAACTTTGACCGCTCGTCTTATTCAAAATATTTAATCAAAAATATAAAATTTTAAGTCAAGCACAAACTATCTTAAGTGATAAAACAAATCACAAAAAATAAATGATAACTCATTAATTTTTGAATAAGATAAGTGGTCAAAGTTTTTTAAAAAAGTCAACGGTGCCATAGATTTATGAACGGAGGGAGTACCATTAGATTAGTTATCATAAGTATTTTACTCGTATTACGGTAAAAGTAATTTACCTGTTTTCATAATATTACGACCATGTGGCTCCTCATGAAAAGTAATTGAGAAGGAACCATGTTAAGCATGTATAGACTCTAGAATATGGAATTAAACATTAAAAGTAAAACAAAATTACTGAGTATTATGAAAATCAAGCGCATTGATATTTTGTGTTATTTAAACACTACTGCAACCTCTAGCCTTAAAACCTAACCTACAAGTTTGGATTTGGGCTGTTGTCATCTCAAATTTAAGAAAAGATGGGGTATGTTTGGCAAAGCTCCCTGCCAAGAGTGTTACGCCAAACAATATTTATAATTTTGAACTGATTGTCTATAGGGAAATAAGACATTGGTTGTTAGAAGTTAGCTTTGTTAATTATATGTTCAAGAGGCAATGCATATAGGGTAAAAGTTTATTAGTAGTGGTCTATATATACGAAGGGGGTTGTCGAGCTAGGGGTTTTCTAGATATGTGTGTAATTCTGGAACAGGTGCTTCTCACGTAGGTCGTAACGCGCTGGGCAAGAGTTCATTGTTATGTCGAGTCGTTGTCTTCAGGGGCGATCCTATTGTTCGCTGTTTGTTCTCTGTCGCGCACGCATCTCCCTTCGAGAAGGCTTCTCCTTGAAGCCCTCTTTTAAGGGGAGGGCCTCCCTCCTTCGACCTAGTCGGCGCGGGGAAGGAGGTTGTTGAGCTACAAGTGGGTTATCCAAGTGACATCTGACCTCCCTCCGGTAGGGTTAAGTCTTGGCTAGTAAACACAAATGTGATACAATTACTAGTCCCAGGAGGCTAGTAAACACATTTATACATCAGATGATTCCAGATCTGCTTAAATAAGACAAACCTATACAGGTGGCGAACAACTTTAAGAGTTGGTCCACAACTCGGGACATATCATCAGAGTGGGGCTGAAGCAGCCCGATATACGCAGTGAAGCAATTCAGCGGTCCAACAGCCACAGGCAAGGTTGGGAACAGTCGTAACTCTTACCCGATCTCCTTTTTTCTGAAAAACAACAAATAAGCAAGGGTGAGTACAAACGTACTCAGCAGCCCACCTTCACCCGCGGAATGGGGAAATCAGATATAATGCATGGAATATATGGAGCTTAGGATACTTTGCAGAAACGACAATATTTTATGCAGTGTTGTTTTGAAAAACATTTTGTATTTTGCAAAGCGCATCCTCTCCAAAAGGAGCAGGAAGTTTTTCAGTATTATAACAAAATCCCCTGGACTAAACCATCCAGGCATCTCAGCAGTTTCCCACTGGTTTTCCTTTTCAAAAACCGCTACTGGACTTCCCGTCCACCATAGCTCACGGCTCAACCGCCGAACCTTTAAAAACCACTTTTCTCAAACGCACCCCTTTTTTTGGAAAACAAAACATTAATTGCCATACCATACCAGACTCGTCCATTCCTGTGGACACAGACTATTCGAATAGGTTTTCAAACTCTGCGCAGAGGTGTACACTTTACCCACTAGTCCGGCTCTGCGATCTCATGATCAATGAGATCCGAATCCGAATCTCTTTCTTTCCCCGCACGTCCTAACCTTAACGGTTATCCGGAAGGAGTCAGGCCACCACCATGTCCAAACCGGACAAAACTTTCCCCCTCCTTATCCTCCCGGTGCTCCCCAGCCTTCATAACCCTGGGGTTGGACCGTACGAGTTCAGATTGAGTGACTGCCCACACAGTCTCGAGTGGTTGTACTATTAAAGAGTACAGGTAGTGAAGATGACAAACCGGTCCTTATATGAGGGGACAATCCTTCTGCTCACGCCTAAACCAGCTGAGCCAACACCTTAGGCCCTCCCCTAAACCAGGGAGTCCCTGATCATCCCTACTCAAAGGTGATAAGGGTGAAAACCCTTCATCACACACATTTTGAAAAGCATTTTCTTTTGAAAACTCACACCTGTTCTCAAATCATTTGGAACATATATATCAGGGATTGATTGCGGCAAGCGGCTGGGTGGCCATAATAACTTGTCTCAAAATCATATCATGCATAAAATAACAGGCTAAGGGTTGTGGTTGAAAAATCATAGGTAATTTATGCATCAAAGGGATCCAGTGAGCTTGCCGTGCTTATTCGGCGAAGGGGGAAGGAGAGCTCGCGGAACTGGCTTCTGGCTCCACCGCCTGGCGTAGACTTGCAGATCTGGCCTCCACGAGATGGCACGAACGCTCCGATAACTATGCAACATGAACAAGCAAACATACAAACCAGCAAGTATACCAACAAATATTTAGTATAGTGGTCAGAAAAGCGATATATGGATGGGTAGGGTCTTGAGTATAATCTATGTCATGTGGTGTTGTGATATTACTGGTGGTGGAGCGGAGGTGCTTACCAGGAGTGTGGACTGGAGGCAAAGCGACACTATGCGTGTAGCCGGCAGAGCGGAGTAACTGAGTGGGTGGGGTGTTTGCCTTGGCTGAGGGTGTTGAGTGTGTGTGGAGAGGGAGAGGGTAGCTGGGTGTATTTATAGCTGAGTGTAGGTGGTGTAGCACAGTGAAGTTCACTGTTGGTGAGAATAGTGACGAATGAATCGTCTGACTTGGTATGAACATGAGAGTTATAGGCAGAATGTGGGACAAGAGTATTTTGGGAGTTTTCTGGAACATGAACCATGCTTAAGGGGTGACATGGCTGGATAGGGAATAGTTTGATAAAAATTTAGAAACGAGAATTATTGGAATCTGAGTTTGGGAGCCTGGTTTGAAGGAATCTCAAAGTTAAGCGTGCTCAACTCGGAGAAACCTGGGATGGGTGACCAGATGGGAAGTTCCCTACTGGAAGGAAAATCACAGTCACCGGAGTTCGTATGACTGGAATATGGGTCTGGCTGGTCTTAGGTGGACTGGACAGCATGATGTATGAGTAGTTGAAATTTGGGGTGATCGGCTAATCGATGAATAGTAACGATGAATAGTGGCGATGGAAAAGTAATTATAGATATCATCTATGAATAGTAATGTCGGCGTTCCGGGACCGGGGGGTCCCCGAGCCGACGAGTGAGTGTGCCGCGTGCCCCAGCCCAGATGGGTCGAGCGCGTGGGCGAGCGCGAAGGGGGGAGAGAGAGCGAGAGCGAGGTGGCCGGAGCCGGGTCGTGAGGGAGCCGGAGATCCCGCGGCCTTCGTGTTCGTCCCGCGCCCAGGTCGGGTGCGCTTGCAGTAGGGGGTTACAAGCGTCCGCGCGGGTGAGGGGAGCGAGCGGCCCCAAGAGAGCGCCTGCCCCTGCCCTTCGTCCCCGCGAGGCCAACCTTCTCTAAGAAGGCCCTGGTGGTCCTTCCTTTTATAGGCGTAAGGAGAGGATCCAGGTGTACAAATGGGGGTGTAGCAAGGTGCTACGTGTCTAGCGGGGGAGAGCTAGTGCCCTAAGTACATGCCAAGGTGGCAGCCGGAGAGATCTTGGCACCCGGCTAGTGTGGCGTCGTGGCTGTCGGAGAAGCAATGGAGCTTGGCGGAGGGACAGCTGTCGGAGTGGTTGGGCCCTTGCTGACGTCCTCCTGCTTTCGTAAGAGAGCTGGGAGCCGCCGTCGTCATGGGTCCAGCGGGGTGCCATCATTGCCTATCTGGCAGAGCTAGCCAGATGGGACGTCGGTCCTGCTCCCTGCGGCCTGAGTCGGCTCAGGGTAGGGTGATGATGGCGCTTCCTGTTGACGTGGCGGACTCGTGCCCTAGGTCGGACGACGTGGAGGCTCCTCCGAAGCCGAGGTCGAGTCTGTCCTGCATGGCCGAGGCCGAGCCCGAGCTCCTGGGTCGGGCGAGGCGGAGGTCGTTCGGCAGAGGCCAGGGCGGAGTCCGAGCCCTGGGTCGGGCGAGGCGGAGTTCGTCGTCTTCCGGGGCCTTAGCCCGAGTCCGAGCCCTGGGTCGGGCGGAGCGGAGTTCGCCGTCTTCCGGGGCCTTAGCCCGAGTCCGAGCCCTGGGTCGGGCGGAGCGGAGTTCGCCGTCTTCCGGGGCCTTAGCCCGAGTCCGAGCCCTGGGTCGGGCGGAGCGGAGTTCGCCGTCTTCCGGGGCCTTAGCCCGAGTCCGAGCCCTGGGTCGGGCGGAGCGGAGTTCGCCGTCTTCCGGGGCCTTAGCCCGAGTCCGAGCCCTGGGTCGGGCGGAGCTTCCTATGGCGCTTTTGGCCAAGCCTGGCTGCCCGTCAGTCTTACTCTTTGCGTTAAAAGGCCCCAGTGACTTGGTCGGTCGGCGCGGTGATTTAGTCAGGGTTGCTTCTTAACGAAGGCAAGGCCTCGGGCGAGCCGGAGATGCGTCTGCCGTGAAAGAGGAGGCCTCGGGCGAGACGGAAACATCTCAGGGTCGGCTGCCCTTGCCCGAGGCTAGGCTCGGGCGTGGCGTGATCGAGTCGCTCGTATGGACTGATCCCTGACTTAATCAAACCCATCAGGCCTCTGCAGCTTTATGTTGATGGGGGTTACCAGCTGAGAATTAGGCGTCTTGAGGGTACCCCTAATTATGGTCCCCGACAGTAGCCCCCGAGCCTCGAAGGGAGTGTTAACACTCGCTTGGAGGCTTTCGTCGCACTTTTTTGCAAGGGGACCAGCCTTTCCCGGTTGCTCTTTGTTCCGGTGGGTGCGCGCGAGCGCACCCGCCGGGTGTAGCCCCCGAGGCCTCGGAGGAGTGGTTTCACTCCTTCGAGGTCTTAATGCCTTGCGTAATGCTTCGGCCGGTCTGGCGGTTCCCTCATGCGAACAGGCCGTAGCCCGGGTGCACTGTCGGGGCCCAAGTTCTCGGGCTGGTATGTTGACGCTGTCAACGGTTCGGCCGGAGCCGGGTTTGCGAGAGCAGCCCCCGAGCCTCCGCACGGAGCGAGAGGACGATCAGGGACAGACTCGGCTTTTTTACATACGCCCCTACGTCGCCTTTCCGCAAGGAGGAGGGGGGGAGAGCGCCATGTTACCCTCGATGGGCACCGAACATGGTGTCTCCGGTGAGCTGCAATCGGGTAATCCGAGTGGACGTCCGTGCCCCGTTCGTTGGGGGTCGGCTAGGGGCCCGGAGGCACGCCCAAAAGTACCTGCGGGTGATCTGCCGGACCCGGTCCCCTGGCGACGGGGTCCGAGGGCTCATTGCCTCCCTCCGATGGGATTCCGTTACAGAGTCGTTCCCGCTGGTCTCGGAAATGTCCTAGGGTACCTCGGGAGCGCAGCCCGAGCCTTGGTTATGTATCGAACGTACCCCTGGTCATCCCTCGCTCGGTGTCTGAGGCGACTGTGAACCCTTCGGGGGGCCAGCCTTCGAACCCCTGATCAGTAATGGGCGCGGAGCCCGAGTAGCCTGAGGTGGTCGTGGAACCTTTCGGGGGGCCGACCTTCGAACCTCTGACCAGTAGTGGGTGTCGGGCCCACGCGATCTGGGGCGGCTGTTGAACCCTTCGGAGGGCCAGCCTTCGAACCCCTGATCAGTAAGGAGGCTCGGAGCCTAGTTCCTTCACGGGGAAGGATCCCTTTAGGGGTATCCCCTTTCCCGGTCCCTGTTGCAAGAGATAGAGAAAGAAGGAAAAGGGAAAAAGGATACGAAATTGAACGACGTGGCATACCTTTTTTTTGGCGTGGTCGTTTTGGCGAAGGCGAAACGTCGCCAGCTGCTTCCGCCAGAAGCGCTGCCCGTCGAGCCGCGGAGTTAATGCGCCGGGGCGAGCGGTCGGCGAGGCTGCCGTTGCGTGCGCGAGCCGTTCGAGGAACGGGTCACGGGCGTGTCGCCTTCACACCGTGAGAGAGGGGGTTCTCTTGCTGCCTCCGGATGGGACGTGAGCTTGGCTGATGGCGTGACCGCTGCTCTTGCGCGCCTGCCACCGTCATTACTGCCGGCCCACTTTTGACTGCGTTTGACCGCTGCGCCCGGCTGGCGCTGCTGGGCCGCGCGCTGGGTCGCCTCGGGTCGCGGTATTGGTTCCGCAACCGAGGAGGTGCGGTGGTGGCGCAAGTGGCATAATGGCTTACATGCAGCATCCGGCGCGCCGGTCGCGCGACGCGTGGGCTTGAGCCTCCGTGCCGGCCTGTCAGGAGTCGGAGAGGCGCGTCCACTTGGCGCGAGTCGGAGAGGCGCGTCCACTTGGCGCGGTTGCATGCTGCCCGCACGGCTGCCCGCCCCTTTCGCCCGTTGGTCTGGGCAAAGGTGGAGGGTCACTTGTAACCGCTGGGTGGTTGCGCGCGTCGCGCGCGGCGGTTCGGCTTCTTCTGCTCAGAGCCGGTCTGTATGACAGGCGGGTCCCAGCCCCCGCGCCGCAGGGGAGGACTTTGGAGGCGTGTTGGAGAAGACTTAGCCCGTGACGGTTGGGGGCGCAAGCAGGGAGAGTTGCCTTTAAAAGGAGGGCGACCCCTTAAGGCGACCATGCCTTCTTCCTCCCTTATGCATCGTGTCTTTCCACCTTTCAAGCCCTCGGATGGGGAAAACCGCCGTCTCCGTGCCTCATCGTCGGAGGACACTACTCCGCGGGAGTGGGTACCTTTCAGCCATCGTTCGGCTTCAAGGATTTTCATCAGGCAGCTCGGCTGCACCCCTCCACCGGCGGTCACCCAAGGGGGCGACTTCCGGCTTGATGGTGGGGGAAAGCGAGCCGGGCTGCGGCCTCCGCCCCCTCCTCGGCCTCAAGGACTTTCGTCATCCAGGCCAGGATGGAGGACGAGGCGAGTCAGGGGATTGCCTCCGTGTGGGTCGGTTGCCCTCTTCTTCCCTGAACGTCCGGGGGAGAACGACATCCTCCAGCTTCACGGAGACTTCCTCCAGCCATGCCGGAAGAGGCGGGTCGTCGTGACACGGCCAGGGCGCCACGCCACGTCCTCCGTTCGGACGACGATTGCGCCGCGCACCACGAGGGCAGTGCCTACGCCCTGGACGGCCCCAGCATGGGCGAAGACCCGTCGGCGCGTTCTGAGGCGTCGACGGACGGAGGTGGCTTTTCTACCGATGGGATTGCCAGCTCCGTCAGTAGCCCTGGGTCTCCGTCTCCTAGCCTGAATGGCTGGCTCTCGTCCTCGGGGGGTGAGAGTTTTTCCGCCGCCCCACAGGCCCGCCCCTATCGAGTGGGGTTGTTCGTACCTGCGGGGGGGGGGGGAACCGGAGTTCCGTTTGTAATGGCACTTCGAGTGCCGGGTTTTTTGTTCATTTCGGCTTTTGGGGCCTGAACATGTATGTAGTTTCGGCACGGAGCCGTGTTTTTTCCTCATTTCCGAGCACTAAGACTCGTCTGCTGATTGTCTGAACCGCTTCACCAAGCATGAGTCGCCCCGTGTCAAGGTGACGAGTGAGGTATCCGTATCCCGGAGGCGTAGGAGTCCCTCGGCTCGGTCGGCCCTGTTGTCCGAGGCTCCTCTAGCTTAGTTAAAGAGACCCCTCGGCCGCTCTTCGACGAGCCGAGGCCGGGGGTAGCGATATCAGTATGAGCAGAGGCGGAGTTGGCTCGAAAATGACACCTGGTTGGCTGGAGCCTAGCCGAGTTGTCCGTTGGCAGGATCGACGCCGGAGTTGGTCAGCCGAGGCTTCGGACCGGGCTCGCGCCCTCGGAAGGTGGTTGGCCGAGGCCCCGGAGGTGGCTGGCCGAGCCGCCTGTTCGGGCCGGATTCTCGGAGAAGTCCCTGACAACGATCGCCCGGGCGTGGTGATGACGCCGTCCTCCGGAGCGGAGGCCCTCGGACCGTGTCGCCGTCCGAGGCTTGGTCGGGCCTCGCCGAAGGTGCTGTTGATGCCGAGGGTGTCGCTGCCCCCTTCCCGAGTCAGGACCCGAGCCTGCAGGATCAGCTTGTCTTGTAGTGTGTGCTTTGTGCGGCCGTCGAGGCCAGAACACACACCCTTGCTGTGTTGTAAGGCTGCGTCTCTTTTCCTCTTGTTTCGAGCGTCTGGACTTTTTGTCGGTAACAGGGATGTTAGTGCGAGCGAAAGTTGCTTTTCGTGGAAGGTGAGGAGTGAGGTATCCGTATCCCGGAGGCGTAGGAGTCCCTCGGCTCGGTCGGCCTTGCCGCTTACGCGCACTTTTACTCGTCCATGAGGCCCTATCACCGACTTGGTCGAGGAAACTCGAAGAATCGCTTCGACAGAAGGGCTTCCGAACGTAGAGACTTGTTCGATCCGCGGAGTCACCTTATCCGAACGCGAGTTACTTATCGCAGAAGGTGATGAGTGAGGTATCCGTATCCCGGAGGCGTAGGAGTCCCTCGGCTCGGTCAGCCTTGACTGCTTACGTGTACCCCGTCGTTTCCAGGACCCACTTTTCGAAGTAGTCAAAAAGCACGGAAGATATTCTGATGAAAGAGATTTTCTGTTTGAGGAAAATTTTGACGCAGAGGGGGTTTCCCCCCTTTTAGCCCCCGAGGGAGGGTCGGGCTTTGCCGAGGCGAGGCCGACCCTTCCTTGTTGACTAAACTTTGCGTGGGTGCGAGGTATATGAACAATTTGGAAACATCTCAAGGGTAGAAGCGACGTAGCTGTTGGATGTTCCAAGCGTTGCCGTAGACCTCGCCTTGACTGTTGGCCAGCTTGTATGTTCCGGGCTTCAGAACTTTGGCGATGACGAACGGCCCCTCCCAGGGGGGCGTGAGCTTGTGCCTCCCTCGGGCGTCTTGCCGCAGCCGAAGCACCAGGTCGCCCACCTGGAGGTCTCGGGGTCGGACCCCTCGGGCGTGGTAGCGTCGCAGGGACTGCTGATACCGCGCCGAGTGTAGTAAGGCCCTGTCCCAAGCCTCGTCCAGCTGGTCCAGCGAGTCTTCTCGGCTAGCTTGGTTGCTTTCTTCGTTGTAGGCCCTCGTCCTCGGGGAGCCGTATTCCAGGTCAGTGGGCAAGACGGCCTCGGCCCCATAGACCAGGAAGAACGGCGTGAAACCTGTGGCTCGGCTTGGCATCGTCCTCAGGCTCCAGACCACCGAGGGGAGTTCCTTCATCCATCGCTTGCCGAACTTGTTGAGATCATTGTAAATCCGGGGCTTGAGCCCTTGTAGAATCATGCCGTTGGCACGTTCCACTTGCCCATTCGACATGGGATGTGCTACGGCGGCCCAGTCTACCCGGATGTTGTGGTCCTCGCAAAAATCCAAGAATTTTTGCAGGAGAACTGGGTGCCGTTGTCGGTGATGATGGAGTTCGGGACCCCGAAGCGATGGATGATGTTGGTGAAGAACGCCACCGCCTGCTCGGATCTGATGCTGTTCAGGGGTCGGACCTCGATCCACTTGGAGAATTTGTCGACGGCGACCAGCAGGTGCGTGTAGCCCCCGGGCGCCTTCTGCAGAGGGCCGACGAGGTCCAGACCCCACACAGCGAAGGGCCAGGTGATGGGTATCGTCTGCAGAGCCTGAGCGGGCAGGTGGGTCTGCTTCGCATAGAATTGGCACCCTTCGCAGGCGCGGACAATTCTAGTGGCGTCAGCCACCGCCGTCG
Organism: Zea luxurians; assembly: GCA_029449295.1. Classification (NCBI taxonomy): domain Eukaryota; kingdom Viridiplantae; phylum Streptophyta; class Magnoliopsida; order Poales; family Poaceae; genus Zea; species Zea luxurians. The sequence continues at coordinate 26,477 of JAOPSE010000912.1, forward strand.
GCCAATAGAAGCCTTGGCGGAAAGCGTTCCCGACGAGGGTTCGAGGTGCTGCGTGATGGCCGCAAGCCCCCGAGTGTATTTCCTGCAGGAGTTCCTGACCCTCGGTGATGGAGATGCATCGCTGGAGGATGCCCGAGGCGCTACGGTGATAGAGCTCCTTCTCATCGCCCAGCAAGACGAACGACTTGGCGCGTCGCGCTACCCGCCGAGCCTCGGCTCGGTCGAGGGGCAGTTCTCCTTGGCGAAGATATTGCAGGTACGGGGTCTGCCAATCTTGATCTGGCATGACCCCGCTCTGCTCCTCCCCAATGCGCAGTGCTTCGCCCTCGGGGGCCGAGGGTTCCTCGGGTCGAACCGAGGATGGCTCGGGCTGGGCCGAGGTCACCTCGGACGGGGCCGAGGGCACCTCGGGCTCGGACGTGTCGCCTATCTTGACGGAGGGTTGGTGTAGATCCCGGGAGAAGACGTCTGGGGGAACCGTCGTTCGCCCCGAAGCTATCTTCGCCAGCTCGTCCGCAGTCTCGTTGTAGCGCCGGGCGATGTGGTTAAGCTCGAGCCCGTAGAACTTGTCTTCCAGGCGTCGAACCTCATCACAGTAGGCCTCCATCTTCGGGTCGCGGCAGTTGGAGTTCTTCATAACTTGGTCGATGACGAGCTGCGAGTCGCCGCGTGCATCGAGGCGTCGGACCCCTAGCTCGATAGCGATTCGCAATCCGTTGATCAGAGCCTCGTATTCAGCCACATTATTGGACGCCGGGAAATGGAGGCGGAGCACGTAGCGCAGGTGTTTCCCGAGGGGCGAGACGAAGAGCAGGCCCGCGCCGGCTCCCGTCTTCATTAGCGACCCGTCGAAAAACATGGTCCAGAGCTCCGGTTGGATCGGAGCCGTTGGCAACTGGGTATCGACCCATTCGGCTACGAAATCCGCCAGTACCTGGGACTTGATGGCCTTCCGAGGGGCGAACGAGATTGCCTCGCCCATGATTTCCACCGCCCACTTTGCGATCCGTCCCGAGGCTTCTCGGCACTGGATGATCTCCCCCAGGGGGAAGGATGACACCACAGTCACCGGATGAGACTCGAAGTAATGTCGCAGCTTTCGCCTCGTCAGGATCACTGCATACAGCAGCTTCTGGACTTGTGGGTAGCGGATCTTGGTCTCGGACAGTACCTCGCTGACGAAGTAAACTGGCCTCTGAATGGGCAAAGCATGCCCCTCTTCCTGCCTTTCGACCACGACCGTGGCGCTGACCACCTGAGTGGTAGCGGCGACGTAGACCAGGAGGGCTTCTCCATCAGCTGGGGGTACCAAGACGGGCGCCTGGGTGAGGAGCGCCTTCAGGTTCCCGAGAGCTTCCTCGGCCTCGGGAGTCCAAGTGAAGCACTCGGCCTTCCTTAAGAGACGGTACAGGGGCAGGCCTCTTTCGCCGAGGCGCGAGATGAAACGGCTCAAGGCCGCGAGACATCCCATGACCCTCTGTACGCCTTTTAAGTCCTTGATGGGCCCCATGTTTGCGATGGCTGCGATCTTCTCCGGGTTGGCTTCGATGCCCCGCTCGGAGACGATGAATCCCAAGAGCATGCCTCGGGGCACCCCGAAGACGCACTTCTCGGGATTGAGCTTGACGCCCTTCGCCTTGAGACACCGGAATGTCAGTTCGAGGTCGGAGAGAAGGTCGGAGGCTTTCCTCGTCTTGACTACGATGTCATCGACGTAGGCCTCGACCGTGCGACCGATGTGTTCGCCGAACACATGGTTCATGCACCGCTGGTAGGTTGCACCCGCGTTCCTCAAACCGAACGGCATGGTGACATAACAGTACATGCCGAAGGGCGTGATGAAAGAAGTTGCGAGCTGGTCGGACTCTTTCATCTTGATTTGATGATACCCTCTACCTCGCATCGATCAAATCGTGGACTCCACTGCAGGGTGTCGCGGCTCGAAGTTGCCGGCATGTCGTTTCACGTCCGGCACCTCCCGGGAGAGGTTTTCCAGGTCGGCAATGAGGGCCTCGGACTCGGCGAGGGCCTCGGCGTACTCCACGCACTCCACATCGCATTCGAATGCGTGTTTGTACGTGGGGCCGACGGTGATGACCCCGTTGGGGCCCGGCATCTTGAGCTTCAGGTAGGTGTAGTTGGGGATGGCCATGAACTTCGCGTAGCATGGCCTTCCCAACACTGCGTGGTAGGTCCCGCGGAACCTGACCACCTCGAACGTCAAAGTCTCCCTTCGGAAGTTGGAGGGTGTTCCGAAGCAGACAGGAAGGTCGAGCTGTCCGAGGGGCTGGACGCGCTTCCCGGGAATGATCCCGTGGAAGGGCGCAGCGCCTGCTCGGACGGATGACAGATCGACGCGCAGGAGCCTGAGGGTCTCAGCGTAGATGATATTGAGGCAGCTGCCCCCATCCATCAGGACCTTGGTGAGCCTGACGTCGCCGATGACGGGATCGACGACGAGCGGGTACTTCCCTGGGCTCGGCACGTGGTCGGGGTGGTCATCCTGGTCGAAGGTGATGGGCTTGTCGGACCAGTCTAGGTAGACTGGCGCCGCCACCTTCACCGAGCAGACTTCCCGACGCTCCTGCTTACGATGCCGAGCCGAGGCATTCGCCGCATGCCCTCCGTAGATCATGAAGCAGTCGCGGACCTTGGGGAACTCTCCTGCTTGGTGATCTTCCTTCTTGTCGTCGTCGCGGGCCCTGCCACCCTCTGCGGGTGGCCCAGCCCGGTGGAAGTGGCGCCGAAGCATGACGCACTCCTCGAGGGTGTGCTTGACGGGCCCCTGATGGTAGGGGCACGTCTCCTTGAGTGCCTTGTCGAAGAGGTTGGCGCCTCCGGGGGGCTTCCGAGGGTTCTCGTATTCGGCGGCGGCGACAAGGTCCGTGCTGGCGGCGTCGCGTTTCGCTTGCGACTTCCTCCTGCCTTTCTTCTTGGCGCCGAGCGGAGTAGACGCCTCGGGAGCATCCTCCGACGGGCGGCCCTGGGGCTGCTTGTCCTTTCGGAAGATGGCCTCGACCGCCTCCTGACCAGAGGCGAACTTGGTGGCGATGTCCATCAGCTCGCTCGCCCTGGTGGGGGTCTTGCGACCCAACTTGCTCACCAGGTCACGGCAGGTGGTGCCGGCGAGGAATGCGCCGATGACATCGGAGTCGGTGATGTTGGGCAGCTCGGTGCGCTGCTTCGAGAATCGCCGGATGTAGTCCCAAAGGGACTCTCCCGGCTGTTGCCGGCAGCTTCGGAGGTCCCAGGAATTCCCGGGGCGCACGTACGTGCCCTGGAAGTTGCCAGCGAAGGCTTGGACCAGATCCTCCCAGTTGGAAATCTGCCCCGGAGGCAGGTGCTCCAACCAAGCGCGAGCAGTGTCGGAGAGGAACAGGGGGAGGTTGCGGATGACGAGGTTGTCGTCGTCCGTCCCACCCAGTTGACAGGCCAGGCGGTAGTCCGCAAGCCACAATTCCGGTCTCGTTTCCCCCGAGTACTTTGTGATAGTAGTCGGGGGTCGGAATCGGGGCGGAAACGGCGCCCGCCGAATGGCCCGGCTGAAGACCTGCGGACCGGGTGGTTCGGGCGAGGGACTCCGATCCTCCCCGCTGTCGTAGCGTCCCCCACGCCTGGGGTGATAACCTCGGCGCACCCTTTCGTCGAGGCGGGCCCGACGGTCGCGATGAGGGTGCTCGTCGCCGAGGTGGCCCGGGGCCGTAGGCGCGGTGTTGCGCGTGCGCCCGGTGTAGACCGAGGCTTCCCGCGTGAGTCGGGAAGTCGCGGCGCGAGGTTCCGAGGGGTACCCCTGCCTTCGGGAGGCAGAGCTCTCGGCCCGCCGGGCCGCAGCACCTTCCAGGAGATGCTTGAGCTCTCCCTGGATTCGCCGACCCTCGGTGGTTGATGACTCCGGCATCGCGCGGAGGAGCATCGCTGCGGCGGCCAGGTCCTGATTGGTCCCGCCGGATGCGGGTGGCGGTCTGTCCCTGGCATCGTTAGCGATGCGGTGCTGGAGACCTTGGGGCAGGTGACGTATTTCTCCGGCCGGGGGCTGGCTCGCCCATACCTGCCCGACGTTCCGGCGGATTGCCTCGAGCGCTCCTGCTCCCTCATCGAGCCCGGCCTGCGCCCCGCGGACTTGCTCGAGCTGTGGGTCGTGACCCCCCGCTGGAACGGGGACCACAACTAGCTCCCGCGGGATGTCGGCGCGAGGCGCTGGCCTAGGGAGATCACCATCCTCCGGCATGCCGAGACAGCTGCCTCCGGAGGGATCCCCCAGCCCGACGTGGAAACATTCGCGGCTCGGGCCGCAGTCCTTGTCGTCAAGGCTGCGGCTGCCGTCGGAACAGTCGGAGAGGCAGTAGTTGCATGCGGTCATGAAGTCCCACATGGCACTGGGGTTGCCAGATCCAGAGAAATCCCAGCAGATGCTGGGGTCGTCATCTTCCTCGGACCCAGAGGGTCCGTAGGTCGAGACACCCGTCAATCGGTCCCAAGGCGACCGCACACGAAACCCCAGAGGGGTTGCACTCGCCTCAACGTGAGCGCCCGCCAAAGCGAGGCCGCCAGGCGGGTTGAGGCCGAGTCGAAATGACGAAGGATGGGAATCAGCCGGTACCTTTTGGTCGACGAGGAACGACGAAGTCACATCGGGGGCTGATCGCGCCGTCGTCCTGGGTGCGAGGGCGACGTCCTGCAGGCCCTCCGTGAGCGCGCTGGCGTCGTCCACTTGCTCGGGGTCAGCGTGTCGCGGGGGGACGGCGCTCGCCTTCGCCTTAAACGCGTGGGTGATGCCCGACGCGTCCTCCGTTGGGGCGCTGGGGATGTCGATTTGCTCGACAGTCGACTGAGCGCAGCCTCCCGCTCGGCCTTGGTTGCCCCGCCTCCTCCTCCGATGGCGAGGGAGAGGATGGGGTGAGCTCGAAAGTTGTCCTTCCCCCACGCGGGAAAGACGTCGTCGATTCCGCCGCCGGCGGGCGGGCTGTCTGCCACCGTTGTTGCTGTCGCGCGGCGGTGGAAGGAGTATCATGTCGTAGCTGCCGTCAAAAGACATGAACTCGAGGCTCCCGAAACGGAGCACCGTCCCGGGTCGAAGAGGTCGTTGGAGACTGCCCATCTGGAGCTTGACGGGAAACTACTCGTCAACACGCAGCAGGCCCCTACCTGGCGCGCCAACTGTCGGCGTTCCGGGACCGGGGGGTCCCCGAGCCGACGAGTGAGTGTGCCGCGTGCCCTAGCCCAGATGGGTCGAGCGCGTGGGCGAGCGCGAAGGGGGGAGAGAGAGCGAGAGCGAGGTGGCCGGAGCCGGGTCGTGAGGGAGCCGGAGATCCCGCGGCCTTCGTGTTCGTCCCGCGCCCAGGTCGGGTGCGCTTGCAGTAGGGGGTTACAAGCGTCCGCGCGGGTGAGGGGAGCGAGCGGCCCCAAGAGAGCGCCTGCCCCTGCCCTTCGTCCCCGCGAGGCCAACCTTCTCTAAGAAGGCCCTGGTCCTTCCTTTTATAGGCGTAAGGAGAGGATCCAGGTGTACAAATGGGGGTGTAGCAAGGTGCTACGTGTCTAGCGGGGGAGAGCTAGTGCCCTAAGTACATGCCAAGGTGGCAGCCGGAGAGATCTTGGCACCCGGCTAGTGTGGCGTCGTGGCTGTCGGAGAAGCAATGGAGCTTGGCGGAGGGACAGCTGTCGGAGTGGTTGGGCCCTTGCTGACGTCCTCCTGCTTTCGTAAGAGAGCTGGGAGCCACCGTCGTCATGGGTCCAGCGGGGTGCCATCATTGCCTATCTGGCAGAGCTAGCCAGATGGGACGTCGGTCCTGCTCCCTGCGGCCTGAGTCGGCTCAGGGTAGGGTGATGATGGCGCTTCCTGTTGACGTGGCGGACTCGTGCCCTAGGTCGGGCGACGTGGAGGCTCCTCCGAAGCCGAGGTCGAGTCTGTCCTGCATGGCCGAGGCCGAGCCCGAGCTCCTGGGTCGGGCGAGGCGGAGGTCGTTCGGCAGAGGCTAGGGCGGAGTCCGAGCCCTGGGTTGGGCGAGGCGGAGTTCGTCGTCTTCCGGGGCCTTTGCCCAAGTCCGAGCCCTGGGTCGGGCGGAGCGGAGTTCGCCGTCTTCCGGGGCCTTAGCCCGAGTCCGAGCCCTGGGTCGGGCGGAGCGGAGTTCGCCGTCTTCCGGGGCCTTAGCCCGAGTCCGAGCCCTGGGTCGGGCGGAGCGGAGTTCGCCGTCTTCCGGGGCCTTAGCCCGAGTCCGAGCCCTGGGTCGGGCGGAGCGGAGTTCGCCGTCTTCCGGGGCCTTAGCCCGAGTCCGAGCCCTGGGTCGGGCGGAGCTTCCTATGGCGCTTTTGGCCAAGCCTGGCTGCCCGTCAGTCTTACTCTTTGCGTTAAAAGGCCCCAGTGACTTGGTCGGTCGGCGCGGTGATTTAGTCAGGGTTGCTTCTTAACGAAGGCAAGGCCTCGGGCGAGCCGGAGATGCGTCTGCCGTGAAAGAGGAGGCCTCGGGCGAGACGGAAACATCTCAGGGTCGGCTGCCCTTGCCCGAGGCTAGGCTCGGGCGTGGCGTGATCGAGTCGCTCGTATGGACTGATCCCTGACTTAATCAAACCCATCAGGCCTCTGCAGCTTTATGCTGATGGGGGTTACCAGCTGAGAATTAGGCGTCTTGAGGGTACCCCTAATTATGGTCCCCGACAAGTAACGATGATGAATAGTGTATGTGAATAGTAACTGTGGGGGATAGATATCCCCCGGGTCCACTAAAAGAGTAAAGGACCTCACGAAAGGCCCAAGGGCCCAATAAATCGTAAGGTTATTCTTTCGTGGGCCTGGGGAAAAACAACCAGCGACGCAGGGCGACATGAGGCCGGATTGGTGCGAACCCGGACGGCCCAGAGCGTCGAGCGAGTGGCTGCAACAGAGATCCGACTTTCCCGCGTCGGGGCCTCCATGCAACGACGCCACGTGAGGATAAGTCGGCGAGGGTTACGTAAAGGATAATCCCGAGAGGTTCACTATCTTTTAGCCATTTGTTGTTATCTTATCCATGTGTACTGCCCCACGGTCGAGTATATAAGGCCTAGGGGGCACCCCTTCAGAACGATCGACCCATTACTTAGCCACCCACATCAACTCTCTGTATTCTCGACCCAGAGAGCTCTCTTGTAATCATATCCACCAAGCATACTCATCAGGACGTAGGGTGTTACGCATCACTAAGCGGCCCGAACCTGTAAATCTTGTCCACCGTCCCTCGTGCGATCGGCACGAACCATTCTGCTACAGTTGTCGACACCTTCCTACTCCTAAAACACCTTGAGGGGCAACCCCGGGTGTGCGGTCGGACCCTAAACACCGACAGCTGGCGCGCCAGGTAGGGGGTGTGTCGACAATCCAAGCTAGCTCAATGGCCATCTCCTTCTACAGCAAGATCGCCCTACGCCCCGGATCTATGTTCTGCTTCGGAACAATCTCATTCGTAGCAGACGAAGAAGGAATTCTGCATCGTATCGCGGATCCGCCGGAAAAGGAGTCTTCCTCAACAAACTCCGAAAATACCGGAGAAGTGCAGCACCGCTCTCCGGCTCCTCGAAAGAAGATCACCACGACGGCAGCACCGTTCTACCCCGACGTCCTCTTCATCGGAAGGGCGGAATCGCCCGCCATCTCCGACGACGAGCCGACTGTACCCGGGGAGGAACCGCCTCAGCGAGAGTCCCGTCAACGAAGGAACCGGCGCAGGAATGTTCGACGACATCACGCGGCCGGAGAGCGGAATCCGGAACAACCTGTCTCGCGAGACGAGGTCTCGGAGGTAGGAGAAACCCCGGAAGAACGCGTCTTCAGAGAGCGAAGGAACTCCCGACGACGTGATCGCCGACGAGCTCAGGAGCAGGCTGAGCAGGATGCAAGGCAACGTCGCGAGAACCCACTCTTCGGGCGCAATCTGAACCCCGACTTCGCCCGAGCCATGAACACGCCGAGCGAAGTCGGAGGGGTGCTGGCTCGGATAGCGGAAGGACTTCCTCGGACTCCGGACGCCGACGGCTACCGACGACTGTTCACCCAGGCGGCCAACCATCTTCTACCGCTTGCTCACCCGCCGAACGATCTACGACACGCCATCAACAGTCGCCGAGACGCGCGGAGCTCCATCAATGCTTCGCGGGAACGGCGGCATGAGAACGAAATTCGTCGTCGAGAGGAGTACGACAGGGATCATGGCGCCCCGACTCAGAGCCAAGCTACCAGGACTGAGTCGGCAACGGCTTCAACTGGCGGAACTTCCCGGGGACGGTCGAGGAATCACAACCACAACTCCCCTCCCCGGGACAGACATCGACCCCGACGACAGGAGGACACGTGCGGAGTGTCAGCCCTTACTCCGCGCCTTAGGGCCATCCAGTGGCCTCCCAACTTCAAGGTATCCAATGTTGACAAGTATGAACCTAAGCAGGATCCATGGGGTTGGCTAGCCGTCTACACCACCGCCGCTCGAGCTGCTGGAGCATCTGAAGACGTGATGACCGCGTACTTGCCCATTGTCCTTGGACAAGACGCGCTGCAATGGCTACGACATCTACCCCGACACTGCATCGACGTCTGGGGAGACTTCAGTCGGCGTTTCACCGCCAACTTCCAGTCCCTCTCCGACAAGCCGGCGCAGCCGTGGGACCTTAAATCTATCAAGCGCCGGGGGGACGAAACTCTCCGGTCATACCTCAAGAGGTTTCAAACCATGAGGAATCGCATCCCCGATGTCACGGAGGCGGCCGTGATCGAGGACTTCTACCGAGGATCTAATGATTCGGTTTTCGTCCAAGCCATACTACAAAGGGCGCCGACCACCTCGGAGGAGCTGTTCCGGGAAGCCGACCTCTACATCACCGCCGACGAGCGAGCCCAGGATCTCATCGGAGGAGCAAAGCCCGCACCGGCAGCACCACGACGCGACACGAACCAGCAACCTGACAAGCGGTGGGAGAAGAGGCCACGCGAAGAAGTGCACGCCGCCGGACCACCTGCCTCTCGCGCTCGAGGAGGACCTCGTGGAGGCGAACGCACACTGGACGACATCCTCGACGCCCAGTGCCCGTACCACAAGGACATGCGCCACACTCTTCGTAACTGCCGAGACTTCAAGCACTCCGTCGGACACGGCCGACCCTTCCAACCTCTACCTCCTCCTCCGCCGAGGGGAGGACCAGATGAACCACGACAACCCCATCGGCAGGAGGAGGGAGGAGGAGGAGGAGCTTTCCCGCGCGTCGACAGGGAGGTCAACGTCATCTTCGGCGGACACGGATCACAGGAGAGCAGAAGACAGCAAAAGCTCAATGATCGCCAGATACTGGCGGCGACCATCGGAACTCCCGCCCCATACCGATGGTCGGAGCATCCGATCACCTTCACTCGGGCGGATCAATGGCTCAACTTCGACCACCCGGGCAAGTACCCGCTTCTCGTCGATCCGGTGATCCGAGAGAGCCGGGTGAAAAAGGTGTTAGTGGACGGGGGGAGCAGCATCAACATCACCTTCCCCCGGACACTCCAAAGCTTGGGAGTTCATCTCAAAGAGCTCCACGAGTCGGACACTCCTTTCTTCGGCATCGTGCCGACGGAGGGGGAATACCCACTGGGCCACATCTACATGCCGGTCACCTTTGGAACTCCGGAGAACTACAGAACCGAGTTCCTAAGGTTTGAAGTGGCAAACTTCGACTGCGGGTACAACGCCATCATCGGGAGGCCAGGATTGGCCAAGTTCATGGCCATTCCGCATTACACATACATGATACTGAAGATGCCAGGGCCACAAGGGATCATAACTGTGCGCGCCGACCTCTAAGGCGCCGCAGAATGTTTCCGAGTGGCTATTCAAGCAGCCCTCACCGCCAAGCCATCGACAGCTCCCTCCGCAATGGCGAACTCTAAGCCTGAGGAGGACCTCGAAATACCAGCAAATGAAGCTCAGACCGCGACCTCTATGCGGCCGACTGAAGAAACCAAGAGAATCAACCTGGGGTTCGCTGATGAGCGCAAGACGGCCATCATCAGCTCCAGTTTGGATGACAAATAGGAAAGCGCGCTCGTCCGGTTTCTGCAAGATAACCGAGATGTATTCGCATGGCAACCTGCGGATATGCCGGGAGTCCCGAGAGAACTGGCCGAGCACAAACTGAAGGTTTTTCCCCAGGCGAGGCCGATTCGACAGAAATTACGTCGTTTCACGCCTGATAAGAGGGAAGCCATTCGCGCCGAGTTAGCTCGCTTGGTCGCGGCTGGATTTATTAGAGAAGTATTACATCCTGAGTGGTTAGCCAATCCTGTTCTTGTACTCAAAAAGAATAAAGTGGACTGGCGCATGTGTGTTGATTATACTGATCTCAACAAACACTGTCCGAAGGATCCCTTCGGGCTCCCGAGGATAGATCAGGTGGTGGACTCCACCGCTGGGTGTTCTATGCTGTCTTTCTTGGATTGCTATTCCGGGTACCATCAGATCAGTCTGGCAAAGGAAGATGAAGAAAAAACGGCATTCATTACTCCATTTGGCGCTTTCTGTTATACCTCCATGCCGTTTGGCCTCAAAAACGCTGGAGCGACTTACCAGAGAGCTATTCAAACATGCTTAGCCGATCACTGGGGCAAGCGTGTGGAGGCTTATGTGGATGACGTGGTGATCAAAACACAGGACTCAAAAGACTTCATCGAAGATTTGCAACTGGTTTTCAACAGCCTGAGGCGGTATAGATGGAAGCTTAATCCCGAGAAATGTGTTTTTGGGGTACCAGCCGGAAAGTTGCTCGGATTTATTGTCAGCCACCGGGGAATTGAGGCTAATCCGGATAAAATTGAGGCTATCATGAAGATGGAAGCACCTCGATCGCAGAAGAAGGTTCAGCGACTTACTGAATGCATGGCAGCTTTAAGCAGATTTATATCCAGGCTGGGGGAAAAAGGTTTGCCGTTTTACAAGTTACTCAAGAAGGTGGATAAATTTCAGTGGACTTCAGAAGCACAAGAAGCTCTAGATGCTCTGAAAAAATTCTTGACAACACCGCCAGTACTGAAACCACCTCGGCGAGCCACACCAACTCAACCAGCCGAAGATTTGCTATTGTACATCTCTTGCACGACTCACGTGGTGAGCACCGCGTTGGTAGTCGAGCGAGTAGAAGAAGGGCATGCCTATCCAATACAACATCCTGTCTACTTCATTAGTGAAGTCCTCGGCCCCTCAAATAAAAAGTATCCTCAAGTTCAGAAACTATTGTATGCAGTACTTCTAACTGCCCGCAAGCTGCGTCACTACTTTGACGACCACAAAGTCATAGTAGTCACAAGTTTTCCAATAGGGGATATTCTTCACAACAAGGAAGCCATCGGTCGAATAGCCAAGTGGGCCTGTGAGCTGGGATCTCATGACATCGAGTTTCGGCCTCGCACTGCCATCAAAACCCAAGCACTGGTTGATTTCGTATCGGAGTGGACTGAACAACAAGTACCAGACAACCCGGAGACTGCAGAAGTATGGCGAATGTATTTTGATGGCTCACTCAAGCTGCAGGGAGCAGGAGCGGGGATCCTTTTCACTGCACCAGGGGGCGAACACCTCAAGTACGCCCTCCAGCTGCTATTCCCGGCCTCCAACAATGCAGCCGAGTATGAAGCCTTGATCCATGGATTGAACATTGCCATATCATTGGGCGTCAAAAGATTAATGGTATATGGGGATTCTCTGGTAGTCATCAGCCAGATAAATAAGGAGTGGGATTGCTCAAACGATTCGATGGGAAGATACTGCACTGCCGTCCGAAAACTGGAGGATAAATTCGAGGGTCTAGAATTTCATCATGTGGAGAGAGATCGGAACGCGGCAACCGACGTACTGTCCAAGCTAGGGTCCAGTCGAGCTCAGGTCCCACCCGGGGTTTTTGTGCAAGAAATTCTACAGCCAAGTATCTCATTGGGTCAAATGGAAGAATGCAACATCATAGATCAACCCGAGTCAGATCCCGATGACTGGAGAAAGCCAATCATTAAGTACATAAGGAATGAAGAAGAACCAGATGATAAGAACTCGGCAGAGCGCATTGCAAGACAGTCAGCTCACTATACACTTATTGGGGAAACATTATACAGAAGGGGTGCATCAGGCGTCTTCATGAAGTGCATTCTCCCATCCACTGGAAAGCAACTCTTAGAAGAGGTCCACGCTGGACAATGTGGGATACATGCAGCCTCCAGAACACTAGTTGGGAAGGTCTTCAGGTCAGGATTCTATTGGCCAACAGCAAAGAATGATGCAGCCGAGTTAGTTCAGAGGTGCGAAGCCTGCCAATACTTGTCAAAGCAACAACACCTGCCAGCACAGCAGCTGCAGACCATACCAGTGACCTGGCCTTTTGCATGCTGGGGGCTGGATATGATTGGACCTTTCAAGAAAGCTCAAGGGGGATATACTCATGTGTTGGTAGCAATTGACAAGTTCACTAAATGGATAGAATTCAAGCCCATTGCCTCCTTAACTTCTGCTAAGGCCGTGGAATTCATACAAGATATAATGTTCAGATTCGGGATACCAAACAGCATCATAACTGACTTAGGATCCAATTTCACGAGTTCAGAATTCTTTGACTTCTGCGAGCAAAAAAGCATTCAGATCAAGTATGCATCTGTAGCCCATCCAAGAGCCAACGGGCAAGTTGAGCGAGCCAACGGGATGATATTGGATGCACTCAGGAAAAAGATTTTCGATAAGAACGAAAAATTCGCAGGAAAGTGGATAAGGGAATTACCCTATGTTGTTTGGAGCCTAAGAACCCAACCTAGCCGAGCTTTGCATGGAAACACTCCTTTCTTCATGGTCTATGGGTCGGAGGCAGTGCTGCCTGCTGATCTCAAGTTTGGGGCGCCAAGGCTGATTTTTGAAAGCATAGCAGAAGCTGAGACCACCAGGCTGGAGGACATAGACGTACTCGAGGAAGAACGGCTAAGCGCAGTAATCCAGTCAGCAAGATACCAGCAGACTCTAAGGCGCTATCACGACAAGGCTGTGCGGCAACGATCCTTTTTGAGTAGGGGAGCTCGTCCTTCGCCGAATTCTAACGGGAGAAGGACGACACAAGTTATCACCCTTATGGGAAGGACCCTTCATAGTAGCAGAAGTCACTCGGCCCGGATCATATCGCCTCACTCAGATGGATGGCACGGAAGTCGGGAACTCTTGGAACATAGAACACCTGAGGAAGTTTTATCCTTAGCCGTACCTCAAAACTGCTGGGATGACAATGATGTACTCTGTAAAGTGGAAATATGTCATCAATAAAGAAAAGGTTTCAAGGATACTCAATTTATTTGCGATTGACTTGCATTCTTACTTAACTCGGGGTGACCACTATGCCCTGCTAACGGAGCAATCGACTTAAGTCGGCAACGACTTAAGGCGGTGCGACATGCTCACGCTTACTTAACTCAGGGTGACCACTATGCCCTGCTAACGGAGCAATCGACTTAAGTCGGCAACGACTTAAGGCGGTGCGACATGCTCACGCTTACTTAACTCGGGGTGACCACTATACCCTGCTAACGGAGCAATCGACTTAAGTCGGCAACGACTTAAGGCGGTGCGACATGCTCACGCTTACTTAACTCGGGGTGACCACTATACCCTGCTAACGGAGCAATCGACTTAAGTCGGCAACGACTTAAAGCGGTGCAACATGCTCACGCTTTACTTAACCCAGGGCGACCACTATGCAATCAACTCCAGTTGGCGCCTACTTAAGACCAACGCAACATGCTCTCGCCTATTTAATTCAGGGGATGATTTCCATATCCCACAGACAAAGTTCATAGTCATCATGCGTCATAACTACCAAACTCATTAACTAAAAAATTCTGATACAATGAGTGAATAACTATGTTATTCAAATAAACCGGTGTCCTCTAACAAATGTTCAATCATGCAAGCTGCGCGCTTGGAGCACTCGAAATGTTTTCTCTATTTTGCAATGTCTTTTCCAGGAGCAGTCGACGAAGAAGGACGACTCGAGGAATCAGGGGCAGCGTTCACGTCAGCCCTTATATCTTCAGGAACGACTACGCCAGGCCTCCTCATCAGAATTTGTCCCGCTCGAATGGCCTTATCCATGGCCCTATCGCGTTGGGCTCTCAGAGTATTGGAAGTCTCTTCAGCAACCTTGACAGCCAACTGGGCAGCCTCTAGCTCCTGGGTGACGGATTTCTTGGAAGCACGCAGATTCTTGATGACAACGTCTTTAGCCGATATCAACTCCCGAAGGCGAATCACATCATCCAAGGACTCCTGCAGCTTATAGCGAAGATTGTTCAACTCCTCCATGGAAAAGCGATGACTCCTCTCCAGAATAGTCAACGAGTTGCTAGAATCTCGATACAACCTATCAAGATTGTCACGAGAAGCGGCAAGGATGCGTTTTTCTTCCTGCAAGCACAAATCAGTTCCTTCAGAAAACCAGGCAAACAATAGGAGTATAGCAAGTCAAAAGCACAGTTTCGTATTTCACCTTTTTAGAGTCTAGCTGAGCATGCAGGGAAGAACTCAACGCGTTGGCATCATCTAAGGCGGCAGAGACTTGACTCAGCTCAATTTGACCTTGAGAGTACTTTTCCTCAAGATCAGTGCATCGCTGAGACAGTTCAGCCCGATCTTGAGAATGTTTCTCCTCAAGTAGTGTAATCTGTCGAGTCATTCCTAGCGAAGGACAACCAAACAAAGCGAGGTCAGAAGGTAAAACAGTCCACAACAAGCACGAAGAAAAGAAAAAAGGGCACTAACCAGCGTTAGTCGCCTCCAACTCGGATACACGGCGATGAAGAGACACCGGATTCCAACACGAAAAGGATGAAGCTACTTCCGGGATAGGAGCACCATGCAATTTCAGCTGGCTGGTCATCCCATCCACCAAAACCTGATGAGAAGAGCAGATGAGCATAATGGCAAGAGTTCATGTAAAAGTCAAGCTAAGAAACAGCACAGTACCTGGAGGTTGGAGAAGAACGAAGGGATCCCCAAGTCAGGAGAAATCAGATGATAACCAGGCGCAAGGTCATCACCCGAAGCAGCATGCAATGGAACAGTGGGAATCAGTTCATCTCCTTCAACAGAGCCGGATATTCGATCAACGGGGATGCTGCCCTCCAAAGCGACGCCCCGGTCTGAAGTTTGGGCCACCACCATGCAGCCAGAGTGTGGAGGTGACCCAGCGTGAACGTCCATGGAAGTGCCGGAAGGAGACCCTGTTTGGGCACCCTCGGGGACTGGGCCATAGTTGGCACTGCCCACTTGAGCCGGATTATCCCCGGCAACACCCTCGGGGGCTGGGCAGTAGCTCGCACTCTTCGCCCGGGCTAAGTCATCCCCGACGACACTCTCGGGGGCTGGACATGTGTCAACACTATCCTTAGGGTCCAAACTTTCAGCAGTAACCATCTCTAAGGTTGATGGGCCCTCGGTTACTTCCATGGAATCAGGACAATCCAAGTTAACATCCCGTCCCTCAAGATCGCGCTCTAAGGTTGATGAGGCACGGGATGACCTCAACCCAGCGTCCGGCACAGCACCACAAGCTTCCGTCACATCATCATCCACTGGCCCTGATAACAAGTCCTCTGGGACCATATCCTCGAGAGTTTGATCAAAGTCGGCCAGGGATATGTTTTGCAGGCCAACAAGAGCAGACAAAGCCGGAGAAGGAACCCCACTACTTTCCCCACTGGCGAGGAATTGCCGACTGTTCTTCCGAGTCAGAGGAACCTCATCCTCTTCCTCTTCGTCGTCTTCATCAGCAACACTGGCAACACCCCCATTGGGATCAGCAACAGATGGACCACACCCATTGGGTTCAGCAACAGTCATACCACACCCATTGGGATCAGCATCAGCAAATTCAGGCGCAGGAACCTCCTCATCAGCAGGAACCGAGGGACCAGCACCCTGATCCAAACTAGATACTCGCCGAATACGTCTCTTCTTCTTTTTCTGCTCATCAACAGAAAGATCAGTCTGATTGGTTCGGCGGGGACGCCTCGAGCAAGCACGGACAGGTCTCTGAACATCCAAGATTATACCGACCTCTGGGAGAGGCGCCACTGCCAATGTCTCAGCAGGAGTAGCGTCAGAAGAATCTTCAGCCAACATGTCAAGCACGGCGTTCATTTCAGCATCAGTAGGATCCAAAGGCACCTCGAAATGGATTTGTCGTTCATCATCAGGGATTTTCCCAAGTGAGGCAACCAAAGCACTAACCTCCTCATCAGAGGGCCGCGTTCTAAGGCCCAAATTGCCATCAGTCGAAGGTGGGTTTGACACGAAGCGAGTGAAGGCCTTGGCAGGAGGCAGATTCCAGACTGAATAAGCCACCGGAGCACCAACATTGGATACTTTGCCTCTGAGAATCATCTCCAGTCGGCTCACCAGATCTGCAGAAGGGATTCTTCTATTGGTAACTCGAGTTGGGTCGGCTAGCCCTTGATACAGATAAGCCGGGTGGACCCTATCTTTCAGTGGCTGAATGTTTTTGAAGACGAAGTGCCCAGTCATCACTCGGCAGTTATTTCCGAAATCCCAGCATGCCACGTGGTCATTCGGCAGTTATTTCCCACAAAACTGGTGGGCCCTCTCCTTACTCGGGTGCTAATCCTCGAAATAACTCGGCGTTGCCTCTAAAATGCCGATGTTACTATTCAGTCACTCGGCGTTGCCTCTAAAACGCTGATCTCGAGTTCAATCGTTCGGCATTACTTCTAAAATGCCAACGTTGACCCTCAATCACTCGGCGTTGCCTCCAAAACGCTGATCTCGAGTTCAATAACTCGGCGTTGCCTCTAAAATGCCGACGTCACTATTCAGTCACTCGGCGTTGCCTCTAAAACGCTGATCTCGAGTTCAATCGTTCGGCATTACTTCTAAAATGCCAACGTTGACCCTCAATCACTCGGCGTTGCCTCTAAAACGCTGACCTTGAGTTAAATTGTTCGGCATTGCCTCTAAAATGCCGAAGTCACTACTTAATCACTCGGCGTTGCCTCTAAAACGCTTACCTCGAGTTTAATTGCTCGGCATTGCCTCTAAAATGCCGAAGTCACTACTTAGTCACTCGGCGTTGCCTCTAAAACGATGATCTGGAGTTCAACTACTCGGCATTACTTCTAAAATGTCGACGGCGACTTCCGATCACTCGGCATTACTTCTAAAATGTCGGCGGCGACTTCCGATCACTCGGCATTACTTCTAAAAACGCCGACCTCAAGATCAATCACTCGACATTACTTCTAAAAACATTGATACAGACTGCAATATTGCTCGGAAGCATCAGTATAACGATCAAGCTGTTCGTCTATGGTCTCAAAAAGAACCAGATTTGTAGTCAAACAAAGCGAGTCATCAAGAGGGAACCAAATTCATTCTTCATTAAAGGGAAGTGGCAATACTTACAAATCAACTCATTATGAGTTGATACTTCCCTATTTCTACTACTATACTACACTCTACTGCTACTACTACTACTACTACGCTACACTATACTACTCTACATTACTAATACTACTACATTATCTAACTATACTACTTCTAATCTATACTAATATTTAAAAGGACCAGTGGCATCTAGCCACTGGCCCTGCCCCTCCCGCCGCCGCCGCTCTTGGTGCTGCCCCTGCTGCTGCCGTTGCCGCCGCCCCCGCCACTGCCGCTGCCGTCGTCGTCGTAGTCGTCGTCGTCGTCGCCATTGTCGTCGTCGTCGTCGTCGTCCTCGCCCTCGCCGCCGCCGTCCGAGTCCTCCTCCTCCGAGGAGTACTCGGACTCATCCGAGCCCTCGAGCCCGGAGCGCTCGACGGCCCGGATGTACGACCAGACCTCCGCGGCTATCCCCTGGGAGTCGTCCGAGTCATCGGACGACGCCGGGGGAGAGACGGGGGCCGGGGACCTCTCGGACTCGGAGGAGAATTCCTCCTCCGAGTACTCCGAGTCGCCGAAGTCCTCCGATGGAGGAGTCGGCTCACGCTTGCGTTTCTTTCCCATGGAGGCAAGCAGAAAAGAAGAGAAGGAAGCAGTAAGGAACAACGAAGGGATGTGAAGAAACCAGAGGAACAACAGTGTTATTTATAGAAGAGAAAGGCAACCGCTCACCTCCAACCGCGGTCACTGAACAGTCGCTAAGCATTCAATATACACCTCCACCCGTCCAAAGACACGTCAGGCGGCTGACGCCGTTTCATGCAGCACTACACCCATTGGGACTCCAGTCAACAGCGCAAAGGATATGATTACACTCGCCGTCCCATCACATTACAACTCAGAAGCAGCCGGTTAAAACACTCAGCGTACCAAGCCGTCCCTTGCCCACACCCATTGGGGGGGGACGCCCAGGAATTGTCAGTATATTTTTCAAAATGGTCACATCTGTACAGAGCATGCAGTGAATGCCTCAAGACAAAAATGAGATATCAACAAGAGTTAAAGGGAAGCCAAGTATAGTCAGCAGAGTGCAAAATATGGTCGACAGACATGACTTGAAGACTAGACAGAGAACGTCCATCGAACGTCCAATCAGTTGCAGAGCAAATACACTATGCTACTCAGCAAGATATGGAAGGATTGCAAATTCAGTTGCAAAAGACAAAACACATGCTGACCTCCGAAGCATAATATTGATGACATAGCACGGATGACATCATGCCAACTTTTTTATAAGCAGAAAGAGTAATCTTCAGCAAAAGGACACAAAAAGAAGACCTTCAAGCGAATTATCCTCAAAAAATCCACTTGAAGGTCGGGGGCTACACCCATTGGGTGCACCTTCGGTGCACCCCATGGATTGTCATTCTAAGCCAGGATATCACCAATTTCTAAGGGCATGGGACAAGATTAAGAAGCCAATCTTCAACTGGAATAAAGGAACACAAATGGAAGTAATCTCTGTTGAAGACCTTCGAGTAGATTATTTTCTAAAATCTACTCGAAGCTCGGGGGCTACACCCATTGGGTGCACCTCCGGTGCACCCAATAAGGTTCAGAATCCTACAAACAGGAATGCCGATCTCTAAGGCACAGGCTTGAAGCTAGATTTTGGTCAACAAGTGATCGAAGCAGGAGAGAACAACAGGAAGCCACCTTTCTCCAAATCACCTACAAGCTGGACCTGAGATCTTCGGGTTGATTACCTCTAAATTAACCCAAAGATCGGGGGCTTGTGGGGGATAGATATCCCCCGGGTCCACTAAAAGAGTAAAGGACCTCACGAAAGGCCCAAGGGCCCAATAAATCGTAAGGTTATTCTTTCGTGGGCCTGGGGAAAAACAACCAGCGACGCAGGGCGACATGAGGCCGGATTGGTGCGAACCCGGACGGCCCAGAGCGTCGAGCGAGTGGCTGCAATAGAGATCCGACTTTCCCGCGTCGGGGCCTCCATGCAACGACGCCACGTGAGGATAAGTCGGCGATGGTTACGTAAAGGATAATCCCGAGAGGTTCACTATCTTTTAGCCATTTGTTGTTATCTTATCCATGTGTACTGCCCCACGGTCGAGTATATAAGGCCTAGGGGGCACCCCTTCAGAACGATCGACCCATTACTTAGCCACCCACATCAACTCTCTGTATTCTCGACCCAGAGAGCTCTCTTGTAATCATATCCACCAAGCATACTCATCAGGACGTAGGGTGTTACACATCACTAAGCGGCCCGAACCTGTAAATCTTGTCCACCGTCCCTCGTGCGATCGGCACGAACCATTCTGCTACAGTTGTCGACACCTTCCTACTCCTAAAACACCTTGAGGGGCAACCCCGGGTGTGCGGTCGGACCCTAAACACCGACAGTAACGGTGAATAGTAACGGTGAATAGTAATGGTGAATAGTAACGATGAATAGTAACGGTGAATAGTAATGGTGAATAGTGACAGTGAATAGTTCGTATGAACGAACGATGAACGATGAATAGGAACTATGAACGAACGGACGAACGATCGAATGATCGGACGAACGAACGATCGAAATTTCGGCAGCATAACGGCAGGACAAAGATTATCTGGAAGAACGATGAATAGGGACTATGAACGAACGATGAACGATGAACGATCGAATGATCGAACGAACGAATGATCAGAATTTCGGCAGCATAACGGCAGGACAAAGATTATCTGGAAGAACGATGAATAGGGACTATGAACGAACGATGAACGATGAATAGGAACTATGAACGAACGATGAACGATCGAATGATCGAACGAACGAACGATCGGAATTTCGGCAGCATAACGGTAGGAAAAAGATTATTTGGACGAACGAACGGACGAACGATCGAACGATCGGACGAACGGACGAACGAACCATGAACGATCGGACGAACGATCGAACGATCGGACGAACGAACGAACAAACTAAGAACAGGGGACGAACGATCGAAGAACGATCGAACGATCCTTGTGCTAGTGTGTGCTTGTGTGGAACATGGAGTGGGTGTGTGTGTGGGGGGGGAGAGAGTTGCCATGAAATCGCTTGGGGTGGGATGAGAGGAGGCCCTTGCCCCTCTATTTATAGCCATGGTGGGGGGATTAGGGGGAGGGATGAGAGGATTAGTGGGAGGGATGAGAGGATTAGTGAAGATTAGCATGTATTTGCCTTGTATAAGTGTAATTAGCTTGTAGAGCTCACCATATGACACTGGAGGCATATGTATACGTATGGGCATGAGGAAAGTTATGAAGAAAATATTTGTAGGGTCTTGAAAAATGATTCTGAAGGTATTTCTCAGGAGGAAAATGCTTGGAGGATTATCTGTGGAATATTTGGGCAGTATTTCTGGAAAGAATCAGAGGGGATCAGTGGGAAATATCTGGGCAGTATTTCTGGAACGAATTTGAGGGGGGGTCACTGAGGAAATATTTGTAGAATATTTTGAGGAGGATTTTGGAGAGAATATAGACCACTATATTTTATTTGCTGATATCAACTCGCAAACAAACATTTTGAAATGAAATTTGAAATTCATTTTGAATTTAGAGGGAGTTTGAGAAAATTTCAGGATTTGAATTTTTGGGATGCTACAAATCTACCCCACTTAAAAGGAATCTCGTCCTCGAGATTTGGCTTAGAAGGGTTATGGGTATAGCTTTACTTCAGCTACATATCTTCACTTTGCAATTCTTCGAGGAGATGGAACTTCAACAAAATCCGGCCTTTGAGGAGCATCCGGTTGCTGATTGCAAATGCTGATTCTGGCTACTCAAAGATCATCTTCAGGCTTCAGCTTTCGCTTGGCAGCTAGCTTATTGAGGAAGCATCGATGCCAACACGCAAACCTTTCTCTTGCGAACTCCCACATGGATTCCTTCCTTGATTGGTCTTCTGATGCTTCATCAACGGAACTTGGGTGACCACTTCTCATCCAGAAACTCATATCCTTCGATGATCTGGTCCTCCACAAGTTCGCTACAAGCCTTCTTCTTTTTCTCCACATCAGGAACCTTACTGGAACACTACCCCACTTAAAAAGAATGAGGGTAGAACTCTTGAATCTTGGGGATTTGAACTCCTTGAAGTACCTCATAACAAGGGTGTTACGGGGCCTTCTTCTGCTGTCTCTGCTTGAGCAGACTACAGAGAGATGACTGACACAGGGTTGATTCTGGGAGAACCTTCTTCTTATCTTCTCTTCACTATCTTCTTTTATCTTCTCACTTTTCACTGCCTCTTTCTTTCTCTTTGCTCTTCCCACTGGAGGATTCTATCAAAGAGTATTACCATCATACAGAGGAGGAAACCAAAGATGTTGAACCATATACAACAGTCTTCAACCCAAGAATTACCAAGCATTGTGATCTTAGGGGCAAGGGAGTGGAAAATGGAGTTGCTTGCGATTTGGCAGAGGGTATTTTATCTGGTGTGTGTGCTTTGCTTGGGATGGGAGTTGAGGGAGCTGGGGGGGATTTATAGGCGAGCGGGGGTGTCCGGTTGCGGAGTAGTGGTGATGGAGTAGGTGCTACGCGGCAGCGGGTGCGACAAGGGGAGGGGGGTCTGGTGTTGCCGGCGATGATGGTGGCGGTGGGTGCGCTGCAAAGGTGGCGTGGGCGGCGGTAGTGTGCTGCAAAAGGGGGGGCGTGGGGCGGTGGTAGTGCGCATGGAGGCGGGCACGCGTGCGAGGGGCACGGGTGAGTGGTGGGGTCAATGACCCTGATGTTTGTGGTCTCTGGTTCCAAGAATCTTTGCCTCTCTGCATGGTAATAACTCCTTCTGTCCTCTTTTCCTGTTTACTTTGACTCAGGGGCAGTGCTTTGATTCTCACGGTCGGTCCTTTTGACTGAGCGGCTGGACTGGTTTCTTCTGTAGCTTGTTACAGGCTTCAAGGGTGAGCTTCCCGGTGTCTTCTTGGGTAAGGCACTTTTTTCTTCAGATGGGTTAAGATGAGAATGGAAGCATAAGGTAAGGATTAGCTCTAATTTGTGATCTATGTTTTTAGAGAAAACCTTTTTAAGAAAAACGAAAAGAAAACACACTAGCTCAGCAATGATAAGCACAAACAAATCAAATGTTTTGAATAAGGGAAGAATAGAGTTTTTCCAAAGCACGGGCTACTCAGATTCGGGGGCTAAGCATAACTACTATTGCTTGGCTCCTGAATTGAGAACTATGCTAAATGCAACTTATGAGCACTAACGTTAAAGCATCACATATGCACTCAAAAGGGGAGAAAACATCAAGCGAAATTCATTTTGAAATGCCCTAGGGGGCCACACAAATAGAGTTTTTCAAGGCACGGGACTACACGATTACCTCTCATACATGCAGGGCTCTAGCCAAAGTGAAGAAAAACTTCACTACCTAATGCACGCAGAGGACTGGGTATAACTAACTCAGATCTGGCAGCTTCTCTTCTGGTAAGGCTGACACACAACTTCAATCTGAGATATCTCCTGGATGGGTCAACAGGGAGCTGATGTTGATAACTTCTTCTGGCGGCGACTGAGATGGCAAGACGTGGTCGAACTCTTCTTCAAGCTGGACTGGCTCTTGTAGCTCTTCTGAGGGCGGCGGTGCTGGCGGGGTGCTTGCAGCTTCTTCCTTGACCTCAAGGGACGGTGCTGGAATCTTCTTCATGGTGAGGGGCTCAAACAACTCTGGCGGGGGATCTTGGGAGGATTCAGGGTGCTCTTGTTTATCCATAGCCTTAGGGGAGACTGGAATTCCTTCCAAGACTATGGTTCCTTCTGGGAGTTCCCAAGCCTTCTTCTCTGCTCTGATAGAGACCGGGTGACCTTGAAGAATCTAGGGATCTTCAGCTCTCCTGGGTTGAACTGGGTTGGATGGAGCGGGCTCTTGGATCCGCAGGTGTCACACCCGGGTTTTAGGGGCACCAAGACCCGGGCGCGAACATAAACACCAGGTATGCTGGGACCAAGTCTCACACATATGATGTATAGTGGCACAGGATCGAATTTCACATCTTTACTACATAACAGGAATTCTATACAAAATAAATAATTACATTATAAGGAGACAACGGTCCAGCAACCCATAGCTGACTGGGAGACGACGGCCTAGATCTCTCACGAACACATCGCAGCATCCTTCATGCGCCTCATCCTGTGGTACCTGTTCTTGACCTGTGGGGGGGGGTGTGAGACAGCAAGAGTGAGCTCACATACGTTCATCGCTCAACAAGTTGTGGGGAATAATGTGCATGAACTCGCCAAAGGTGGGAGCTCACGTGAAGTGTAAGGCTTACCAAAGAGGATGGTTGAAGCTGAGCATTGCTTTTAAAGTTGGTCAAAATTTTATTAGCAGTTACTAAGTATAAGTAAATACCGAACCCAATTAAGTAGTAGAGCAAAAGTAACAACATCACCTGCGATGCAATGCATATGACAAATTGAATTTAGTTCCATAAATTAATCATGTGAGTGTCCGAGCTGCTCATGACCGTGAGCACGGCTAGTATACCAGTTTTACACTCTGCAGAGGTTGCGCATCTTTACCCACAAGTCGTGTTACCCATCTGCCAAGAGACGGCCAATCCCATACACCTCTACCGAGGAGGCGAGGCAAGGTAACACTACGAGGCCTTTACAAAGTTCCACTAGCTTCAGAAAACCCGCTACAGTTTATAGGAAGTTCCAATGCAGGAATCCCTTGCAGGACTGCCAACGCAGCAAAATCCTCCCGAGGGCCTTCCTAGCAGGAATCCCTTGCAGGACTGCCAACGCAGCAAAATCCTCCCGAGGGCCTCCCTACACTGACCACTCCCCTACTGCCCTTGCCCCTTTCGGGTAAGGTAGTCTTCCACTAGCTTTCCTAATTAATCAGCCAAGGGCGTCCCATTAAACCCTTGTGGTAGCACTGTTTTCCCGGGTGGTTCTCCATGTTCCAATTAACATAATGATCTTAACATGAACAGTAAATAACAACTGATAACAAAAGTATAATCATGAATAGTGTAACCTTCATACCCAAAACCACATATAGCACTAGCAAGTACTACCCAGAAAGTTCAGTGGTAAACAAGGTATAAAGATAGACAAACTAGGGTAACCTATTGGGTCCCATCAAAATTAACCTATGCAGATCATTATGATTAATTAGAACATGAGTGGGTAAAAGAAGTGATCAAGGGCACAACTTGCCTGGCACTTGAGATTCCAGATACCAACTTGCTCTTCAGATGACACGTGTTCTCACCGCTAAACGTAGCAATACAGACATACATGTATAGGCAAAATTAACATCACACCAAACATAAGAATAAACTGCGTAATAATAATCTATGCGCTGCTACGAGATCGTGGAAACAAGAATTACTAAGTTCGGAGTTACAGTTAGAAAGTTATGAATTTCCGAAATTATTTAGTGCTTAGAATAGATTAATCCTAATGAACAATGTTAATTTAAGTTTCATGGCTAAATAGTGTTACTAGTTGATAGACAATATTAATACAAAATTATTGCAACTGGAATGACTCAATTTGGAGTTAAAATGAATTTAATATGAATTATACAAGTTTCTAGATTTATTTTTACACTAAAAATCAATTTCTGATTTAATTCTGAATTTTTCCAAAGGCTCTGGACTAGGGCACTATTTTGCTAAAGACTAGGGGCTGACGTATAAAATTTCATAGACTCGGTCCAACCCCATAGTGGACCGCGGGTTGATTACTTATAACTACAGGGTCTCTTTTAGAAAACGTAAACGGCGAAGGGTTAGGCTTCAATCACAGCCGTTGGATCAACATTTGAGGGCTCAGATTATATCCGGGCCACATCGAACCGGTACGCGCATCTGGCCATCGGATCAAGATCCTACGGCCTAGATTCAACTAAGATGAGAACCAACCGTAGCCCTCCGATCACATTTCTACGGAATAGATTTAAAGAGTCAAAAGGTTATCGTCGATCTAATCATAGGCGTCCATTACGGATCCAACGGTTCGCAAGCCCCCATCTAATCTCAGCCATCCGAGAAGGATCGGACGGCCCACGAGTCCTCTCCTTCCCCCAGCCTGCTAATCCAGGGCGGCGCCACCGATTCCCCGCGGCGGCGCAACGTACCGACGACCAGCGCCCCAGCAAATGCCCCGATCCGTGACCAATTCATCCACCGAACTAAGAAAAACGTAGCAGAGGCCAAGAAGAGAGAGACAGGGACAACCTACCGAAGATTTGGGCAGCGTGGAGATCTGGCCACCACACGGTGCGGTACCATGTTGTCCGCCAAGCTCCGGTGAGCCATTGGGGCCGCCATGATGACCGCGCCACCCTGTCTCGGCCATGGGCACTTTCCTCAGAACGCGGTGAAGCTCCCAGACCCGCAGTCGAGACCCCATCGACGGTGTACACGCGATTCATTCACGGCGGATCCATGGCGGTCGTACGTTTTTCCTCTGCTCACGGCGACGAAATGGCACACGGCGCGACGATCCGAGAGGATGAAGAAGGGGGGTTGCAGCGCCACGGGTTTTATATGCGCCAACCCCGAAGTCCGAGCAGGAGGAGGAAACGACTCCGCGAGATCCCCGTAGGATCCAGCGGCGCGCGCGGAGTAGGAATCACGTTCAGTTGAGGAAGAAGACCGAGCTGCCTAAGCGGGCCCACCCGTCATTCAATGGGAGGTTGAGGGCGCGCGGAGCTGAGCGAGTCGGCCGCCCGGGCCCACATGCTAGCGGTACAGAGATTCCAGGCGCGCCCCCGCCCGTGGGGCCCATCTGCCAGAAGCCCATCGCGAAAAGAGGGGGAACGGATATGATGGGCCGGCCTATGGAGATTTCGGCCCAAACACGGATTTGATCTCTTCTTTTCT
This sequence comes from Zea luxurians, assembly GCA_029449295.1. NCBI lineage: Eukaryota > Viridiplantae > Streptophyta > Magnoliopsida > Poales > Poaceae > Zea > Zea luxurians. Next base: position 52,773 of record JAOPSE010000912.1, read on the forward strand.
TTTATAAATTGTCTGCTTTTTTTTTAAAATTCCCATTTCAAGTATTCAACCCAAATTCAAATTCTATTTTGAGTTTTTCCATATTCCAAAAAAAAAATCAAGCGTGTTCCTAACGGAAAATTTAAACTCTACTGTTTGCTTTAAGATTATTATTATTTTTATATATATTCTTCCTTCTTTCTTATTTTTCTTGTTTTATTTCCTGTTTTCTATTTCAGTCCAAATCCATGTTTGAATTTCAAATTTTTAAGTTAGATGCACAAACAAACTCCAACATGATGCAAGTATAATTTATATTAATTAATTTATTCATTTATTCCTGCAAAAAATGATTTATGCAACCCACACAATATTTTTCCCATAAGTTATTTCATTTTAACTATTTTTTTTTCAAGGAATGCATTTGTATATAGTTCATAAAGAGAATAATAAATAGATAAAACTCTCCATTGTGTTTATGGTTCTAAGCTTTTAATTTCATGTTTTTTTCAGAATAACATTTAAAAATGAGGAATCTTATATTAAATTACCTTTTAACCCTAAATCTTATAAAGAAATATTTATAAATCTTAGAATAGGATTTTGGGTGTTACAGCAGGGCTCTACGTTGGTTATGGGTTACCAAGTAGGCCTCCATCAGCTTCTGGACATGCTCATCCTTGGCTTGCTTCAGGGCTTCAACAGCAATGACTTCACGACTTTCTAAGGCAGCTACACGGGCTTGAGCTGTGGTGAGATCCACATGGAGCTTACGGTTGAGCTTCTCTGCATCTTCTGCTCGGGCAATCATCTGACGGTGGTGCCGGGCCAAGAAATCATACTGGGCATCCAGGGTGAGCAGGTATGCAGTGAGGTACACGACTATGGGGTCGTCCTCAAGCAGCTGCTGCTCTTCCAATGCACGCATCCTGGCCATCCAAGTGGGACGGTCTCTCTGAAAGGGCGGAAAGAATCTGAGCGGAGTGTCTGCCACTTCTTCTTCGTAGATCTGACACAGGGCCCTCAATGCCTTGCGAGCGACGACTTGGCAGGTGTCTTTGAATCTGTGCCCAGCAGCAGTGACACTCCATTCCACATGGTGTGGACTGGATCCAATGTATACAGTCACGACACACTTCTCTGTGCCATGCTCGATGAATTCACGACCATCATACTCTGGCTGGCTCCTGATTCCGAGGCGGACTGTGCATGCTCTCAGCAACTTGGGGAAACCATCTTCATTCTGGCAGAAGCTGGTTTGGCACTGAACCTCCATCTGACTTCTGAGAGAAGGAAAGGGGGAAAACATTTTTGAAATGAAGGGATGAGAGCAAGAATTTTTTTAAGAAAATAGTTTTGACTCAAAAACTTTTGATCAGGCTAAGGGTTACGTCCTGCGGCCAACCTAACAGCTCTGATACCACCTGAAGCGTCCCGATCCTCTGGGACTCAAATGTGATACAATTACTAGTCCCAGGAGGCTAGTAAACACATTTATACATCAGATGATTCCAGATCTGCTTAAACAAGACAAACCTATACAGGTGGCGAACAACTTTAAGAGTTGGTCCACAACTCGGGACATATCATCAGAGGTGGGGCTGAAGCAGCCCGATATACGCAGTGAAGCAATTCAGCGGTCCAACAGCCACAGGCAAGGTTGGGAACAGTCGTAACTCTTACCCGATCTCCTTTTTTCTGAAAAACAACAAATAAGCAAGGGTGAGCACAAACGTACTCAGCAGCCCACCTTCACCCGCGGAATGGGGAAATCAGATATAATGCATGGAATATATGGAGCTTAGGATACTTTGCAGAAACGGCAATATTTTATGCAGTGTTGTTTTGAAAAACATTTTGTATTTTGCAAAGCGCATCCTCTCCAAAAGGAGCAGGAAGTTTTTCAGTATTATAACAAAATCCCCTGGACTAAACCATCCAGGCATCTCAGTAGTTTCCCACTGGTTTTCCTTTTCAAAAACCGCTACTGGACTTCCCGTCCACCATAGCTCACGGCTCAACCGCCGAACCTTTAAAAACCACTTTTCTCAAACGCACCCCTTTTTTTTGGAAAACAAAACATTAATTGCCATACCATACCAGACTCGTCCATTCCTGTCAACACAGACTATTCGAATAGGTTTTCAAACTCTGCGCAGAGGTGTACACTTTACCCACTAGTCCGGCTCTGTGATCTCATGATCAATGAGATCCGAATCCGAATCTCTTTCTTTCCCCGCACGTCCTAACCTTAACGGTTATCCGGAAGGAGTCAGGCCACCACCATGTCCAAACCGGACAAAACTTTCCCCCTCCTTATCCTCCCGGTGCTCCCCAGCCTTCATAACCCTGGGGTTGGACCGTACGAGTTCAGATTGAGTGACTGCCCACACAGTCTCGAGTGGTTGTACTATTAAAGAGTACAGGTAGTGAAGATGACAAACCGGTCCTTATATGAGGGGACAATCCTTCTGCTCACCCCTAAACCAGCTGAGCCAACACCTTAGGCCCTCCCCTAAACCAGGGAGTCCCTGATCATCCCTACTCAAAGGTGATAAGGGTGAAAACCCTTCATCACACACATTTTGAAAAGCATTTTCTTTTGAAAACTCACACCTGTTCTCAAATCATTTGGAACATATATATCAGGGATTGATTGCAGCAAGCGGCTGGGTGGCCATAATAACTTGTCTCAAAATCATATCATGCATAAAATAACAGGCTAAGGGTTGTGGTTGAAAAATCATAGGTAATTTATGCATCAAAGGGATCCAGTGAGCTTGCCGTGCTTATTCGGCGAAGGGGAAGGAGAGCTCGCGGAACTGGCTTCTGGCTCCACCGCCTGGCGTAGACTTGCAGATCTGGCCTCCACGAGATGGCACGAACGCTCCGATAACTATGCAACATGAACAAGCAAACATACAAACCAGCAAGTATACCAACAAATATTTAGTATAGTGGTCAGAAAAGCGATATATGGATGGGTAGGGTCTTGAGTATAATCTATGTCATGTGGTGTTGTGATATTACTGGTGGTGGAGCGGAGGTGCTTACCAGGAGGGTGGACTGGAGGCAAAGCGACACTATGCGTGTAGCCGGCAGAGCGGAGTAACTGAGTGGGTGAGGTGTTTGCCTTGGCTGAGGGTGTTGAGTGTGTGTGGAGAGGGAGAGGGTAGCTGGGTGTATTTATAGCTGAGTGTAGGTGGTGTAGCACAGTGAAGTTCACTGTTGGTGAGAATAGTGACGAATGAATCGTCTGACTTGGTATGAACATGAGAGTTATAGGCAGAATATGGGACAAGAGTATTTTGGGAGTTTTCTGGAACATGAACCATGCTTAAGGGGTGACATGGCTGGATAGGGAATAGTTTGATAAAAATTTAGAAACGAGAATTATTGGAATCTGAGTTTGGGAGCCTGGTTTGAAGGAATCTCAAAGTTTAGCGTGCTCAACTCGGAGAAACCTGGGATGGGTGACCAGATGGGAAGTTCCCTACTGGAAGGAAAATCACAGTCACCAGAGTTCGTATGACTGGAATATGGGTCTGGCTGGTCTTAGGTGGACTGGACAACATGATGTATGAGTAGTTGAAATTTGGGGTGATCGGCTAATCGATGAATAGTGGCGATGGAAAAGAAATTATAGATATCATCTATGAATAGTAACGATGATGAATAGCGTATGTGAATAGTAACGATGAATAGTAACGGTGAATAGTAATGGTGAATAGTAACGATGAATAGTAACGGTGAATAGTAATGGTGAATAGTGACAGTGAATAGTTCGTATGAACGAACGATGAACGATGAATAGGAACTATGAACGAACGGACGAACGATCGAATGATCGGACGAACGAACGATCGAAATTTCGGCAGCATAACGGCAGGAAAAAGATTATTTGGACGAACGAACGGACGAACGATCGAATGATCAGACGAACGAACGATCGGAATTTCGGCAGCATAACGGCAGGACAAAGATTATCTGGAAGAACGATGAATAGGGACTATGAACGAACGATGAACGATGAATAGGGACTATGAACGAACGATGAACGATCGAATGATCGAACGAACGAACGATCAGAATTTCGGCAGCATAACGGCAGGACAAAGATTATCTGGAAGAACGATGAATAGGGACTATGAACGAACGATGAACGATGAATAGGAACTATGAACGAACGATGAACGATCGAATGATCGAACGAACGAACGATCGGAATTTCGGCAGCATAACGGTAGGAAAAAGATTATTTGGACGAACGAACGGACGAACGATCGGACGAACGATCGGACGAACGATCGAACGATCGGACGAACGAACGAACAAACTAAGAACAGGGGACGAACGATCGAAGAACGATCGAACGATCCTTGTGCTAGTGTGTGCTTGTGTGGAACATGGAGTGGGTGTGTGTGGGGGGGGAGAGAGTTGCCATGAAATGGCTTGGGGTGGGATGAGAGGAGGCCCTTGCCCCTCTATTTATAGCCATGGTGGGGGGATTAGGGGGAGGGATGAGAGGATTAGTGGGAGGGATGAGAGGATTAGTGAAGATTAGCATGTATTTGCCTTGTATAAGTGTAATTAGCTTGTAGAGCTCACCATATGACACTGGAGGCATATGTATACGTATGGGCATGAGGAAAGTTATGAAGAAAATATTTGTAGGGTCTTGAAAAATGATTCTGAAGGTATTTCTCAGGAGGAAAATGCTTAGAGGATTATCTGTGGAATATTTGGGCAGTATTTCTGGAAAGAATCAGAGGGGATCAGTGGGAAATATCTGGGCAGTATTTCTGGAACGAATTTGAGGGGTGTCACTGAGGAAATATTTGTAGAATATTTTGAGGAGGATTTTGGAGAGAATATAGACCACTATATTTTATTTGCTGATATCAACTCGCAAACAAACATTTTGAAATGAAATTTGAAATTCATTTTGAATTTAGAGGGAGTTTGAGAAAATTTCAGGATTTGAATTTTTGGGATGCTACAACCGGTCACCTAGCTTGTGACTCACTGGGAGCTTGCTCGATTAACCCCGCGCTCTGCGCGAAGAGTTGGGGTTCATTTTGTTTTTGCCTGATTCACGTAGTGTAATTATTGGGGCGGCGCAGTAAAAGAAGGGGTCATCGTGATGTTGCTTGGTATGGGTGGCTTGATGGGATGCGAAACGACATGTTTGCTCTATCGTGCACGAGTGGTGTGATTGGGTGGTTAACCGCCCTGCCCGTTACCAGCGCCTCTCCCACCACGTGCTCCTCTGACGCACCATCCTAGGTGGTTCATGCTCTGCAAAACGCATAGTCTTCCACGTGGCTCCCTAGGCGGAGGTATCCTAGAGGGGTGGATCCTTGCGAGCGGTTTGTGGGGGGCACCTTCCAAGCCCCGCTTGGGTTTCCCATTCTTGCGCATAAAACGGAGTGGGAGGGTGCTTGGGTTTGGTTACGCTTACCACATTCTCGTGCCCAAGCATATGTTTCCTCCCTTTCTTTAAAGCCTTCCTATGCTCTCCTATTCGTCTTCCTTCCTTCCTTTGTTCGGCTTCTTTCCTTGCAATCTCCTTCTGTTGAACTCATGGATACCTTTCCCTTGTGCTCCCTCACCTAGAGTTGACTCGAGGATCTAGAGAGGAAAGGGTTCCTCCCTCTTGAGTTGATCTCAGGCTAGCGGGTAGATGACGAAGGAGGTGCTCCGGCGCCGCACGACAGTGAGGTCGTGGTGGTCGCTTCCTTGTACGAGCACGGCTTCGGGCTCCCTATACATCCGTTCGTGCGGGGACTTGTCTTATGTTATGGGTTGGAGCTCTAGAATCTCCACCCAAACACCATCCTCCACATAGCTTGTTTTCATCTATAGTGGTACCGAAGCAAGACATGGTGTTGTTTTCATGTAGATTGTTTGCATATAGGTGATATGCCTATTAGATTAGATCTACTTTTGCTTTTGTTATAGCACACATTGGGACAGATGTGGTAGTTGACGATAGTCATACAACACTTGCATCTGTGTTCTTGAGATTTTGAGGAAGTGTGGCCATAACCGCACGTGGTCCAGCGTGCTTTTGAATCATGTGACAAATCTGAAGTTGCTGAGTTTTTTGTTTGCTTTCTCTCTTCTCAATCCCTCCAATGGATTTTGTGAGAATCTTTGAGTTCTTGAGTTGGGAACTCTTTTGGGGTCTTTCTCTAGGTTTTAATTAGTCCTTAGATCAATGGGATCCTCTTGTTTGCATAGTTCTTGGTCGTGGTTTGATCTGAAATCTTTTTGATCAAAAAGACAAAACCCTAAGTAAACCCAAGTCTAGTTCGTATTTTCTAATCTTCGATTGAATTATAAATCTATTTGAGTTCAAATTTTGTGGACACCTTGGAAACTCACATGTCAGGTGTGTGCAAAATTTCAGCTCAACCAGAGTCTATTTGGATCAGTTTCACATTATGAACTGATTTTCAAAGTGCTAAAAACAACCTGAGTTAGCAACTCGGTTTTGGGTCGTTTCAGACTGTTTGGTGTCTATTTTGCGATCTGACTCGTGTTTTTCCCAGAAACGTTTCAACGTCTTTTGTGTACTATTTGGAGTTTTGGAGGTCAGGGTGTGACTTTAGGATTCAAGACAGTTGCTTGAGCGCAAAAATTCTACAGGCTCCCATTGACCTCTATTGGGACTTGCTAACTCGTGGTCAGTCAAGCTCAAACAGGGGGAGAATGGGAAACAGTTTGATGCCGATAAACACAGAGGATTAGGGCAACAGTGTTTTTCTCCGTCCCCCACAATGGTACAATACGGGGGTATTTATAGGTAACCGAGGGTCACTCCAGGCCCGCCAAAGATGATTACGCCCTCAGTTAACTACGTTATCCCCGAAATATTCCCCCTTGGGGGGTTATGGCGGGTCATTACAACGTAATCAATTACAAACATGGGTTGACCCATTACCAGCCCTACCTATGTGGTGGCCTATGATCGGGATCCTGTAGCATGGGCCGACTATACATGGGCCCCCTATTACAATTAGTGGAAGGTTACAATGCATGGTCTTCGCAGTACTGATTGTTCAGTCTTCGGAGTCCTTGATGGTCTTCGCCCTGGCCTATCGCGGGCGAAGGTAGCACCTGAGTCTTCGCCTGTGCGTTCTCCCCGTGCACTTCGTAATGTAGCTCAATCTTTAGGCCTTCGAGGTCTCCAATCTTGAATCCTATGGCATGGGCCTCTCGAGCGAGGAGGCGTTATGCCTTTGCCCCAACATTTGCCCTCTGAGGGACCAGTTCGACTAAGTCGGTTGATGCCAAAGTCTGTCGTAAGATGGTGAAAATGTTGGCCTTGCTCGAAGTGGTCCCACGGGGGTTTTTGAAATGTGACCGTTGACGAGACATGTTACTATGGGACTGTTGAGTTCTCGAGGCGCTGATCCTGGCCTATAAAAAGCCGGGCCTGGGCTAAAGCTTTTCACCTGTTCAAGCGCGCGCTGCCGAAACCTAGCTCTTTCATTTGCTCGCTTGCCCTCTCTGCTCTCGCTCTACCGAAGATCTGGCCCACATCAAGAAAACTGCTCGTCACCGTCGATGGTACGTGACCATGTCGTCGTCTTCCTCGTCGTCGTCCAGTGCGAGCGCGTCGCCGACCACGCCGTCATCTGAGAAGACGATTAGCGATTCTACAACGGTGGACCTGCAGCCTGGTCATACGGTTGAATTCGGGACCTCGAGGATTTACTCGGGTCGAGTGCTGGAGATGCAGCGGCTGCGTTACTTTGGAAGCGGAGTTGGGCGGGCTCCATGGGCTAAAGATGTCCCTGAGCCGGAGGGGGAGTTGGTTGTGTTTGAGGCTTTTTTGCTGCTAGTCTTCGTTTGCCAGCACATCGGTTTGTAGTTGAAGTCCTATGGAGGTTTGAGGTTCAAATTCATCAATTGACACCGAATGCTATAACGGCGCTGGTGAAGTATGTGTGGGATGTGTCGTCATATGGTGGGGAACTATCTGTTGAAGTCTTCGCGAAAAATTACTATCTACATTGTCAAAAAAGGAAGATAGGTGGAATGATTTCTCAGTTTGGGCCTGCACCTTTACGCCGAGGACTGGAAAGACCTCGGCTGGAGTTATCGAGATTGTTCCGTGTGTGAAAAATAAGTGGGGTAACTGGTGGGAGTCTGGTTTTATGTGGCGCCAGGCAACGTCGAAGGGTTGCCCAGTTTGCCCCATGCCATCTTGTGCTCGCATTGTTATGTGGTGTTTCCACAGTTTAAGGTGGCGAAGGGGGATCAAGACGAGGAGGTCCTTCGCTATGCAGCCCGTCTGAGCAGTGGACGTGACTTGGTGGAAGAGTTCATCACCTGCGGAGTGTGGCCTTGGGCGAGATTATACCTGAAAGGGAATTAGGCTTACACCTTTTTCCTAATTGATTTTGGTGGTTGAATTGCCCAACACAAATAATTGGACTAACTAGTTTGCTCTAGTACTAAGTTTTACAGGTGCCAAAGGTTCACAATAGGCCAATAAAAAGACCAAGAAAGGGTTCAAACAAAGAGAGCAAAAAGACAACCCAAAGGCACCCTAGTCTGGCGCACCGGACTGTCCGGTGCACCAGGGAACTCGAAGCTGAACTTGCCACCTTCGGGAAAATGGGAGGCCTCTCCGCTATAATTCACCAGACTGTCCGGTGTATGTCCGAACTGTGTCCGGTGTCACACCGGACTGTTCCGGTGTTCCAGTGGAGCACCGGCTACTTCGCGCCAACGGTAGACTGCAACCGCATTCAATGCGCTACAGTGCGCGCCAGAGTCAGAGCACGCGCAGTTGGCGCACCGGACAGTCTACAGGACCTGTCCGGTGCACCACCGGACAGCTCAGAGGCCCCACCAGTCAGAGCTCCAACGGTCAGAACCCAACGGCCGGCTGACGTGGCTGGCGCACCGGACAGTGTCTGGTGCGCCATGCGACGGCAGCCTTCCAACGACCACATTTTGGTGATTGGGCTATAAATACCCCATCCACCCCACATTCAATGGCATCCAAGTTTTCACCTTCAACACATTACAAGAGCTATAGCATTCAATTCTAGACACAACCAAAGAGATCAAATCCTCTCCCAAGTCCGGAATCACTCCAAATCAAATAGTGACTAGAGAGAGCGACATTTGTGTTCATTTGAGCTCTTGCGCTTGGATTGCTTCTTTTCTTTCTCATTCTTTCTTGTGATCAAACTCAATTGTAACCGAGGCAAGAGACACCAATTGTGTGGTGGTCCTTGCGGGAACTTTGTGTTCCGTTTGATTGAGAAGAGAAGCTCACTCGGTCTAAGTGACCGCTTGAGAGAGGGAAAGGGTTGAAAGAGACCTGGTCTTTGTGACCACCTCAACGGGGAGTAGGTTTGAGAGAACCGAACCTCGGTAAAACAAATCCTTGTGTCTCACTCTTTATTTGCTTACGATTTGTTTTTCACCCTCTCTCTCGGACTCGTTTATATTTCTAACGCTAACCCGGCTTGTAGTTGTGCTTAAGTTTATAAATTTCAGATTCGCCCTATTCACCCCCCCTCTAGGCGACTTTCAATTGGTATCAAAGCCCGGTGCTTCATTAGAGCCTAACCGCTCGAAGTGATGTCGGGAGCATCTGCCAAGAGGGAGATCGGGACCGGCGAGAAGTCCGCCACAAGTCATGGGAAGGCTCCATCCGGAGAGTCCGCCAACAAGGTGAAGGGATCCCCTTCACACAACAAGTCGCGTCGGAGCGGTGACAAGAAGAAGAAGATGAGGAAGGTGGTCTACTACGAGACCGACTCTTCGTCGCCATCCACCTCCGGCTCCGACACGCCGTCTGTAACTTCTAAGCGCCATGAGCGCAAGAAGTTTAGTAAGATTCCCCTACGCTACCCTCGCATTTCCAAACGTACTCCATTACTTTCCGTCCCATTAGGCAAACCACCTATGTTTGATGGTGAAGATTATAATATGTGGAGTGATAAAATGAGGCATCATCTAACCTCACTCCACACTAGAATTTGGGATGTTGTTGAGATTGGAGTACAGGTACCATCACCGGGGGATGAAGACTATGATTCGGACGAGGTCGTCCAAATCCGGCACTTCAACTCCCAAGCCACCACTATACTCCTCGCCTCTCTAAGTCGAGAGGAGTATAACAAGGTGCAAGGGTTAAAAAGCGCCAAGGAGATTTGGGATGTGCTCAAGACCGCGCACGAAGGAGATGAGGTGACCAAAATCACCAAGCGGGAGACGATCGAGGGGGAGCTCGGTTGCTTCCGGCTTCGCCAAGGGGAGGAGCCACAAGACATGTACAACCGCTTGAAGACCTTGGTGAACCAAGTGCGCAACCTCGGGAGCACCAAATGGGATGACCATGAGATGGTCAAGGTTATTCTAAGATCCCTCGTTTTTCTTAATCCTACGCAAGTTCAATTAATTCGTGGTAATCCTAGATATACACTAATGTCTCCCGAGGAAGTAATAGGAAACTTTGTGAGCTTTGAGTTGATGATCAAAGGCTCAAAGAAAATCATCGAGCTAGATGGCCCCTCCACATCTGAAGCACAACCGGTCGCATTCAAGGCAACGGAGGAGAAAAAGGAGGAGTCTACATCAAGTAGACAACCCATCGACGCCTCTAAGCTCGACAATGAGGAGATGGCGCTCATCATCAAAAGCTTCCGCCAAATCCTCAAACAAAGGAGGGGGAAGGACTACAAATCCCGCTCCAAGAAAGTGTGCTACAAGTGTGGTAAGCCCGGTCATTTCATTGCTAAATGTCCATTATCTAGTGACAGTGTCCGGTGCGCCAACGGCTCCAAATCTTCAACGGTCGGCTGTGCCAAAACAGGAAAGCAATCTGCACCGGACATGCTACAGTACCTGTCCGGTGGTGCACCGGACTGTCCGGTGCACCAGTCGACAGAAGGCAAGAATTGCCTTCCTGGATTGCTCTCAACGGCTCCTAGCTGCCTTTGGGCTATAAAAAGGACCCCTAGGCGCATGAAGGAGTACACCAAGCATTCTTTGATCATCTCTTAGCACCAAGACATCTCTCTAGCACTTTTGATTCATTGTGATAGCAATTTGAGCTCCTCTTGAGTTGAGAACTCCATGTGTGATCTTAGAGCTCAAGTTGTGACTTGTGTGCGTGTTTGTGCTTGTGCTTTGAGGCTTGTGTGTGTTGCTCTTCCCACTCTTACATCTGTGCTTCTTTGTGATCATCTCATTGTAAGGGCGAGAGGCTCCAAGTTGTGGAGATTCCTCGCAAACGGGAAAGTGAAAAGAAAGAAGAACATCGTGGTATTCAAGTTGATCATTGGATCACTTGAAAGAAGTTGAGTGCAACTCTCGTCCATTGGGACGCCACAACGTGGACTAGGCAAGTATTGTACTTGGCCGAACCACGGGATAAATCCTTGTGTCTCTTGTGATTGTTCTCACTGTGTCAATTGTGGTTCACAAGAGCTCTCCTTAGCCACTTGATTTCATTGTGCTGACACTTAATCAAGTTTGTGGCTTTAAGTTTCAAGTTTTTACAGGATCACCTATTCACCCCCCTCTAGGTGCTCTTAGGTAGACTAATAGTTTTTGTATGATACTGAAGATCGGTTGTTGCACGGGTTCTGGTGTCCGGGCCTGCGCAAGAAAACCCTGATGATGTTATGAATGATGTTGTTTTGATGGACGCAAATGCGATGTCTCTTAGTGGTAATGTGTCAGGGGAATCAAATTTTGGGTCGTGGTCTTCAGAGGCTGGAAAATTGGGGAGCCCTTTTTCATGGATGGATGATGAATCATCGGAGGACGATTTAGACTATTTTGTGGCGTTGGATTTAGTTGCAGTGGAGTCTCCATTGAGAACCGCCCCCCGCGAAGCGCCAGTGACTTTGATCGGTGCATTCTCAGGTGATTTGCGAGGGCGAAAGAATATGGGGGTGTCAAAACAAAGTGCCGGTGAGTCTTCGCAAGGTGTTAGAAGACATTGCCGAATGGGCATGGAGAGGTCCCGTCTTCGGATCGGACCACGGCTGGATCAGGGTACCCGTCGTGAGTTACTGGCGTCGACGTCTGGGTCATGTATCGGGGAAGGGGACCTGTAGGACCTTTTTGAAGGGGAAGAGTAGAGGTTGATGTTGTTTAATTTCCGGGAAGCTGGTCTTATCCCGAAGGAAGAGCCGATGTAATAATGAGTGTTGCCATCTCCATTCTTTGGCGACAATGAGCGAAAATGCTGCCCCCCCCTTCACCAAAGAACTGTGATGGGCACATTTGTGCTAGGTAAATATCCTGTGTATAGTGTACAATGTGTAGTTGTAACGTGTGTTATGCGCTAAATTGCTCTTGGTGGCGCCTTTGTGCCCTTTGATATATTGAAGTTCTTTTGTGATAACTTCGTGTTTTTTTGTTGTGCCTATTGTGAGTTTGCTGCACCGACCTGTGCGTGTCGTAGACGACTTCGCATCCGGTAGGTGTTGTTACGTCTGTGTTGTGTTGATCCGATTGCGCCCTTGAGCGGCTTTTGCTCGGACAATGTGCGTCTTGTAGAAGACTTCGCACCATTTGGGAGGTGTTACGCACTTGTTGTGCCTATCCGGCTGCACCCTCAGGCGAGTTTTGCTCGGATAAAAATGTGTCTTGTAGAAGACTTCGCACCCTATGGGTGGTGTTACACACTTGTTGTGCCTATCCGGCTACACCCTTAGGTGACTTTTGCTTGGATAAAAATGTGTCTTGTAGAAGACTTTGTGCCCTGTGGGTGGTGTTACACACTTGTTGTGCCTATCGGGCTACACCCTTAGGCGACTTTTGGCTGCCGAGGCTTGCCGTTGTGGTGACTGTTTTGGCGTCGAATGCCGAAGAGCGGTTCTGCGGTCTTTTTCGACATCCGCGATCGTAATGCCATCTTGAATTTTGGTTTTTTGGGGGTTTTTTGCGGCACTTTATTACATGGCTCCGCCTCATTAAAAATCTCACCCCCTGCGAGGAAAAGAGTGCGAGGCCCACTAAGATAGTGTCTATGAAAATTACAAAGGCGCGAAGGCCTTGGGACTAGACGAAGAATTTTCGTAAATTATCCACATTCCATGAGTGCTCTAGGTCTTCGCCGGATGGTGAAGCAAGCCTATAGGCGTCGCGGGAAGTTTTTGTCTTGACGATGAAGGGCCCTTCCCATTTGGGTTCAAGCTTGCCTCGGGACTCTGTTCTGGTGGTTCTGGTGAGGACTAGGTCTCCTTCCTCGAATTCTTTGGGGATGACAGTGTTGTCGCGTCATGCCTTCGTCTGCGCTTGGTATTTGTTCGGTGCCTCCAGGGCATGAACACGGTCTCCGTCGATAAAGTCCTTGGAGGTTGACTCATCGACATCAGGAGTGGTTGTGGAGCACGCTCGTGGAGATCCGTGCTTCAGCTCTTGCGGCGTCATTGCTTCAGATCCGTACATCAAGCGGAAAGGTGTAAATTCGGTCGCTTTGGATTCTATTGTGTTCAGTGCCCATATGACTTCGGGAAGCTGGTCTGCCCATTTGCCTTTCTTGTCGTCGAGTAGCCTTTCCTTGATGGCACTTAAAATCTTGTTGTTGGCGCGTTCAACTACTCCGTTGGATTGCGGATGGTAGACAGAAGCGAACACTGCCTTCATGCCGATAGAGTTGCAGAATTCTCGGAAGTCTTAGTTGTCGAACTATTTTCTGTAGTCGACTGTATGCTTTAATGGGACTCCGAACCGACATACGATGTTCTGCCAAAAGAATTTTTGTGCAATTTTGGAGGTTATTGTAGATACAGCTCTGGCCTCGATCCACTTGGTGAAGTATTCGACGGCAACGAAGGTGAATTTTAGGTTGCCTTATGTTGTGGGCAGTGGTCCGATGATGTCTAGTCCCCAACGTTGTAGTGGCCATGTATGTGCAATAAGCTTTGTGAGTTGCGAAGGGGTGCCTGTTCGAGGCGAGAATTTTTGGCATGCTTCGCACAAACGCGTTACCCGGTTGGTCGTGCACACAATTGCTGGCCAATAGAAACCTTGACGTATGACTTTAGTAGCAAGGGCCCTTGGTCCCGAATGTGATCCACATATACCCCTGTGGACTTCGCGGAGAAGATCTATGCCTTCGGCTTTAGTTATGCATTTTAACGTGGGTTGACTTATCCCCTTTTTGTAGAGATGTTCATTGACTATAGCGAAGTCTCTGCTTCTGTGTTTTAATCTTTTAGCTTTGCTGTGGTCAGAGGGGTGGTAGTGGCCCTCAAGATATAGGGTGATTGGTGCCCGCCAGTCTTCGTCCATTATCAGGTTGACTATCCGATGTCCGTCGGTGTCTTGTGTTATTTGCAGACCCTCGGGGTTTCTTACGGCCGGTGTGCCGACTATGTGATAAAATACATCGGATGGCAAGGGTTTGTGCTTCGCTGCTTTTTTAGCTAGTGTGTCGGCCTCTTCGTTCTTGTTCCGCTCAATATGTTGTAATGTGAAGCTTTTGAATTGTTTTCCTAGGCTTCGAATAGCGGCGAGATACTGCATTAATACAGGCTCTTTGGCGGAGTAATCCTTTTCAATTTCACCGGCAACGACCTTGAAATCAGTTTTGATAATGCAGGTGGTCACTCCAAGGACTCGCGGTTTGTGAAGTCCTAAGATGACTGCTTCGTACTCAGCGATGTTGTTTGTGCATTTGTCTAACTCGAGTGCAAAGCTGAGGTGCGCGGCTGTCGGGGACCATAATTAGGGGTACCCCCAAGACTCTTAATCTCAGCTGGTAACCCCCATCAGCACAAAGCTGCAAAGGCCTGATGGGTGCGATTAAGTCAAGGCTCGGTCCACTCAAGGGACACGATCTCGCCTCTCCCGAGCCCAGCCTCGGGAAAAGGCAGCCGACCCCGGAGGATTCACGTCTCGCCTGAGGGCCCCCTCAAGCAACGGACACACCTTCGGCTCGCCTGAGGCCCAGTCTTCGCCAAGAAGCAACCTTGGCCAGATCGCCACGCCAACCGACCGTATCGCAGAAGCATTTAATGCAAGGATGGCCTGACACCTTATCCTGACGCGCGCTCTTCAGTCGAAAGAGTCGAAGTGACCACGGTCACTTCACCGCTCCACTGACCGACCTGACAAGAAGACAGCGCCGCCTGCGTCGCTCCGACTGCTGTGCCACTCGACAGAGAGAGGCTGACAATAGCCAAGTCCGGCCTCGGGCGCCATAGGAAGCTCCGCCTCGCCCGACCCCAGGGCTCGGACTCGACCTCGGCCCCGGAAGACGACGAACTCCGCCTCGCCCGACCCCAGGGCTCGGACTCGGCCTCGGCTCCGGAAGACGACGAACTCTGCCTCGCCCGACCCCAGGGCCCGGACTCAGCCTCGGCCCCGGAAGATGACGAACTCCGCCTCGCCCGACCCAGGGCTCGGACTCAGCCTTGGCCTTAGACGATGGTCTCCGCCTCGCTCGACCCGGGGCTCGACCTCGACCTCGGAAGACAGACTCGACCTCGACCTCAGAGGAGCCTCCGCCTTGCCCGACCTAGGGCTCGGACCGACCACGTCACAGGGGGGGGCATCATTATCCTAGACCTAGCTAGCTCAGGCTACGGGGAACAAGACCGGTGTCCCATCTGGCTCGCCCCGGTAAACAAATAATGATGGCGCCCACGTGCTCCATGACGACGACGGCTCTCAGCCCCTTACGGAAGCAAGGAGACGTCAGCAAAGGACTCGACAGCCCCAACAGCTGTCCTTCCGCAAGACTCCAGCGCTCCTCCGACGGCCACGACATCACATGAACAAGGTGCCAAAACCTCTTCGGCTGCCACAACGATATGTACTTAGGGCGCTAGCTCCTCTCTGCTAGACACGTTAGCACACTGCTACATCTCCTATTGTACACCTGGGCCCTCTCCTTACGCCTATAAAAGGAAGGCCCAGGGCACTCGTATGGGAGGTTGGCCGCGCGGAGAGGACGGGACGGCGCGTGTAGGCCTCTCGCGCCCTCCCACGCGGACGCTTGTAACCCCTACTGCAAGCGCACCCGACCTGGGCGCAGGACAAACACGAAGGCCGCGGGTTTCCCCTTTACGCCTGCCTCCTT
This sequence comes from Zea luxurians, assembly GCA_029449295.1. Taxonomy (NCBI): domain Eukaryota; kingdom Viridiplantae; phylum Streptophyta; class Magnoliopsida; order Poales; family Poaceae; genus Zea; species Zea luxurians. The sequence continues at coordinate 68,824 of JAOPSE010000912.1, forward strand.
GTTTTCCCCCCTTCATGCTCCGTCTCGCGCCGACCCATCTGGGCTGGGACACGCGGCGACAATTTACTCGTCGGTCCAGGGACCCCCTAGGGTCGAAACGCCGATAGTTGGCGCGCCAGGTAGGGGCCTGCTGCGTGTTGACGAACAGCTTCCCGTCAAGCTCTAGATGGGTAGTCTCCAGCAACCTTTCTAGCCCGGGACGGTGCTCCGTTTCGAGAGTCTTGAGTTCATGTCCCTCGACGGCAGCTATGACATGATACTCCTTCCCCCGTCGCGCGACAGCGACAATGGCGGCCGATAACCCGCCCGCCGGCAGCGGAATCGAAGACATCTTCCCGATGTGGCGGAAGAGAAACATTCAGGTTTGTCCCGTCGCCTCCCCCGCCGACGGAGGAGGGGGCGGGGCAACCAAGGCCAAGTAGGAGGCGGCATCTCGTCGGCTGTCGAGCGAGTCGACGGCGCCGGCGCCCCAACGGGGGACACGTCGAGCGTCGACCTCGCATCTGAGACGAAGACGAGCGTCGTTTCCCCGCTGAAAGGGAAATGTGCCCTTGGGCCATTTCTAAGTATTTTGGTGATTTAGTGTCCAACACAAGTGCCCTAGTGTAAAAAGGTGGACAAAGTACAAATCAAGGATAAAGGTATGTTTCTCAGACTTAGTACATTGTTTTATGGACTAATGTGTTGTGTCTAAGTGCTGGAAACAGGAAAAATCCAATTGGAAATGTCTTGGCTCGAGCAGCCAAGAATCTGCTGAGTTTGGGGGCACCGGACTGTCCGGTGCGCCAGGCTGGCTCGAGCGAAGTGGCCGCTCTCGGGAATTCACCAGCGACGAACGGCTATAATTCACCGGACTGTCCGGTGAGCCAACGGTCGGCAGGGCCAACGGTCGGCCGCGTGATCTGCGCGGGACACGTGGCCGAGCCAACGGCTAGAAGGGGGCACCGGTCTGTCCGGTGTGCACCGGACATGTCCGGTGCGCCAATGGCTCTCAGGCTGCCAACGGTCGACTGCGCCATTTATGGAAGGAAATCGGGCACCGGACAGTGTCCGGTGTGCACCGGACTGTCCGGTGCGCCAGTCGACAGAAGGCAAGATCAGCCTTCCTAGATTGCTCTCAACGGCTCCTAGCTGCCTTGGGGCTATAAAAGGGACCCCTAGGCGCATGGAGGAGTACACCAAGCATTCCTACAACATTCCTAAGCACCAAGACATCGATTCCGCGCCTTTGATTCTTTGCGATAGCAATTAGAGCTCTAGTTGAGTGGTGAACTCATTGAGTTGTGTTGTGAGCTCTCGTTGCGACTTATGTGCGTGGTGTTGCTGTGATTTCTTGTCTTGAGTGCGTTGCTAATCCCTCCCTTGCTCTGTGCTTCTTTGTGAATTTCAAGTGTAAGGGAGAGAGGCTCCAAGTTGTGGAGATTCCTCGCAAACGGGATTGAGAAAAAGCAAGCAAAACACCGTGGTATTCAAGTGGGTCTTTGGACCGCTTGAGAGGGGTTGATTGCAACCCTCGTCCGTTGGGACGCCACAACGTGGAGTAGGCAAGCGTTGGTCTTGGCCGAACCACGGGATAACCACCGTGCCATCTCTGTGATTGATCCTTGTTGGTTATTGTGTTTTGTTGAGGATTCCTATTTAGCCACTTGGCAATTATTGTGCTAACAATTAACCAAGTTTTGTGGCTTAAGTTTTCAAGTTTCACAGGATCACCTATTCACCCCCCTCTAGGTGCTCTCAATTGGTATCAGAGCCGTTCTCTTCACAAAGGGACTAACCGCCCGAAGAGATGGATCCTAAGGGGAAGGGAATCGTGATTAACGACAAAGAGAAGGAATCCTTCGTCAACGAGCCGAAGGATGACAAGCCCACAGACTCCGGCTAGGGCCATAGACGGAAAGACGGGAAGAAGAAGAAGACAAGGCGCATCAAGGAAATTGTCTACTACGACGACAGCGATGAGTCTACTTCTTCCCAAAAGGACGACGACCACAATGACTACGAGAGAAGGAAACCGGTCAATTCGAACTTTTCTTTTGATTACTCTCGTATTCCTCAAAGTACAAATGCTCATTTATTATCCATTCCTCTCGGCAAGCCTCCACACTTTGATGGGGAGGACTACGGATTTTGGAGCCACAAAATGCGTAGTCACCTTTTCTCTCTCCATCCTAGTATATGGGAAATTGTAGAGAGTGGAATGCACTTCGATAGTACGGATAGTTCCATGTTCATTAATGAGCAAATTCATAAGAATGCACAAGCTACTACTGTTCTTCTAGCTTCATTGTGCAGGGATGAATACCACAAAGTGAGCGGCTTGGATAAACGCCAAGCAAATATGGGACACCCTCAAGATTTCTCATGAGGGGAACGACGTCACCTTGCTCACCAAGATGGAATTGGTGGAGGGCGAGCTTGGTCGATTCGCGATGATAAGGGGCGAGGAGCCAACCCAAACATACAACCGGCTCAAGACCCTTATCAACAAAATAAGGAGCTACGGAAGCACGCGATGGACGGACCACGGCATCGTCCGACTGATGCTAAGGTCCTTTACCGTTCTTGATCCTCATTTGGTGAATAATATTCGTGAGAATCCCAGGTACACCAAAATGTCGCCCGAAGAAGTCCTTGGGAAATTTGTAAGCGGGCGAATGATGATCAAGGAGGCGAGGTACGTGGACGACGCATTGAATGGTCCAATCAACGAGCCTCAACCCCTTTCTCTCAAGGCAACAAGAAGCAAGGAGGCGCTACCTAGCAAGGTGGCACAAATTGAGGCGGCCGGACTTAATGATGAAGAGATGGCCCTCATCATCAAGAGATTCAAGACGGCGCTAAAGGGTCGCAAGGGGCAGCCAAGCAAGACCAAGGGGAAGCGCTCATGCTTCAAATGTGGTAAGCTTGGTCATTTTATTGCTAACTGTCCCGACAATGATAGTGACCAGGATCAAGGGAACAAGAGGGAGAAAAAGAAGAACTATAAGAAGGCAAAGGGCGAGGCACATCTTGGCAAGGAGTGGGATTCGGATTTCTCCTCGTCCGACTCCGACAATGAAGGACTCGCCGCCACTGCCTTCAACAAGTCGTCCCTCTTCCCCAATGAGCGTCACACATGCCTTATGGCAGGGGAGAAAAGGTATGTACTCGAGACTCTACCTATGCTTCTTCAAGTGAGGACGAATCTAGTGATGAGGATGAAATAGATTATTCATGTTTATTTAAGGGCCTAGATAGAACCAAGGTAGATAAAATCAATGAATTGATTGATGCATTAAATGATAAGAATAGGCTTTTAGAAAAACAAGAAGATTTGTTGTATGAAGAACATGACAAATTTATAGAAGCACAAAAATCTCATGCTTTAGAAGTTAAAAGAAATGAAATGCTTTCTTGTGAATTATCTTCTTGCCATGAGACGATTACGAGTTTAAGGAGCATTAATGACGATTTGAATGCTAAATTAGAAATAGCTAGTAAATCAACAACTTGTGTAGAAAATGTCGTTATTTGCAATAGATGTAAAGATTTTGATATTGATGCTTGTAGTGAACACATAGCTTCTATTGCAAAGTTAAATGATGAAATGGCTAGTCTTAATGCCCAACTTAAGGCTAGCAAAAGTGATTTTGATAAACTAAAATTTGCTAGGGATGCCTACATGATTGGTAGACACCCCTCAATTAAGGATGGGCTTGGCTTCAAGAGGGAAGCCAAGAACTTAACAAGCCATAAGGCTCCCATCTCCGCCAAGGAGAAAGGGAAGGCCCCTATGGCAAATAGTACTAAAAGGAACCATGCTTTTATGTACAATGATAAAAGACAGTCTCATAGGAGTTGCAATGCTTTTGATTCACATGCCTATGACTCTTATGCTATGTTTGCTCCTAGTTCTTCCTATATGCATGGTAGAGATATGCCTAGGAAAAATGTTCATCATATGCCTAGGAAGAGTATTGTTCATGTTCCTAGAAAAGTTATGAATGGTCCCTCTACAATTTATCATGCTTTAAATACTTCCTTTGCTATTGGTAGAAAGGATAGGAAGATAGTTGCTAGGAAATTAGGGGCAAAATGCAAGGGTGATAAAACTTGCATTTGGGTCCCTAAGGAAATTGTGACTAACCTTGTAGGACCCAACAAGAGTTGGGTACCTAAGACCCAAGCCTAACTTTGCCTTGCAGGTTTATGCATCCGGGGGTTCAAGCTGGATTATCGACAGCGGATGCACAAACCATATGACGGGGGAGAAGAAGATGTTCACCTCCTACGTCAAGAATAAGGATTCCCAAGATTCAATCATATTCGGTGATGGGAACCAAGGCAAGGTGAAAGGTTTAGGCAAGATCGCATTATCTAATGAGCACTCTATCTCTAATGTGTTTTTAGTTGAGTCTCTTGGATATAATTTACTATCTGTCAGTCAATTATGTAATATGGGATATAATTGTCTATTTACAAATGTAGATGTGTCTGTCTTTAGAAGATGTGATGGTTCACTAGCTTTTAAGGGTGTACTAGACGGCAAACTTTATTTAGTTGATTTTGCAAAAGAAGAGGTCGGTCTAGATGCATGCTTAATGGCTAAGACTTGCATGGGCTGGTTGTGGCATCGCCGCTTAGCACATGTGGGGATGAAGAACCTCCACAAGCTTCTAAAGGGAGAACACGTGATAGGTCTAACCAATGTACATTTCGAAAAAGATAGACCTTGTGCAGCTTGTCAAGCAGGTAAACAAGTGGGAGGAGCACATCACAGCAAGAATGTGATGACCACTTCAAGACCTCTAGAGCTGCTGCATATAGACCTCTTCGGACCCGTCGCCTATCTGAGCATAGGAGGAAGTAAGTATGGTCTAGTTATTGTTGATGACTTTTCCCGCTTCACTTGGGTGTTCTTTTTGCAGGATAAGTCTGAAACCCAAGGGACCCTCAAGCGCTTCCTCAGGAGAGCTCAAAATGAGTTTGAGCTCAAGGTGAAGAAGATAAGAAGCGACAACGGGTCCAAATTCAAGAATCTTCAAGTGGAGGAGTTCCTTGAGGAGGAGGGGATCAAGCACGAGTTCTCCGCTCCCTACACACCTCAGCAAAATGGTGTGGTAGAGAGGAAGAACAGGACGCTCATAGATATGGCGAGGACTATGCTTGGAGAGTTCAAGACCCCCGAGCGCTTTTGGTCGGAAGCCGTGAACACGGCTTGCCACGCCATCAACAGGGTCTACCTTCACCGCCTCCTCAAGAAGACTTCATACGAGCTGCTGACTGGTAACAAACCCAATGTATCTTATTTTCGTGTATTTGGGAGCAAGTGTTATATTCTTGTGAAGAAAGGTAGAACCTCTAAATTTGCTCCCAAAGCTGTAGAAGGGTTTTTATTAGGTTATGATTCAAATACAAAGGCGTATAGGGTCTTCAACAAATCATCGGGTTTGGTTGAAGTCTCTAGCGATGTTGTATTTGATGAGACTAATGGCTCTCCAAGAGAGCAAGTTGTTGATCTTGATGATATAGATGAAGAAGACGTTCCAACGGCCGCGATACGCACCATGACGATTGGAGATGTACGGCCTCAGGAACATTTGGGGCAAGATCAACTGTCTTCCTCAACTATGGTACATCCCCCATCCCAAGATGACGAACAGGTACCTCAAGTGGAGGCGCATGATCAAGGGGGAGCACAGGATGTTCAAGTTGAAGAGGAAGAAGCATCTCAGGCACCTCCAACCCAAGTTCGAGCGACGATTCAAAGGGATCATCCCGTCGACCAGATATTGGGTGATATTAGCAAGGGAGTAACTACTCGCTCGAGATTAGTTAATTTTTGTGAGCATTACTCCTTTGTCTCTTCTATTGAGCCTTTCAGGGTAGAAGAGGCCTTGCTAGATCCGGACTGGGTGTTGGCCATGCAAGAGGAACTCAACAATTTCAAGCGCAATGAAGTTTGGACACTGGTGCCTCGTCCCAAGCAAAATGTTGTGGGAACCAAGTGGGTGTTCCGCAACAAACAGGACGAGCACGGGGTAGTGACGAGGAACAAGGCTCGACTTGTGGCAAAAGGTTATGCCCAAGTCACAGGTTTGGACTTTGAGGAGACTTTTGCTCCTGTGGCTAGGCTAGAATCAATTCGTATCTTGCTAGCATATGCCGCTCACCATTCTTTCAGGTTGTACCAAATGGATGTGAAGAGCGCTTTCCTCAACGGGCCGATCAAGGAGGAGGTGTACGTAGAGCAACCCCCTGGCTTCGAGGATGAACGGTACCCCGACCACGTGTGTAAGCTCTCTAAGGCGCTCTATGGACTTAAGCAAGCCCCAAGAGCATGGTATGAATGCCTTAGAGACTTTTTAATTGCTAATGCTTTCAAGGTTGGGAAAGCCGATCCAACTCTTTTTACTAAGACTTGCGATGGTGATCTTTTTGTGTGCCAAATTTATGTCGATGACATAATATTTGGTTCTACTAATCAAAAGTCTTGTGAAGAGTTTAGCAGGGTTATGACACAAAAATTCGAGATGTCGATGATGGGCGAGTTGAACTACTTCCTTGGGTTCCAAGTGAAGCAACTCAAGGACGGCACTTTCATCTCCCAAACGAAGTACACACAAGATTTGCTAAAGAGGTTTGGGATGAAGGACGCCAAGCCCGCGAAGACGCCAATGGGAACTGACGGACACACTGACCTCAACAAAGGAGGTAAGTCCGTTGATCAAAAAGCATAACGGTCTATGATAGGGTCCCTACTTTATTTGTGTGCTAGTAGACCGGATATTATGCTTAGCGTATGCATGTGTGCTAGATTTCAATCCGATCCAAAGGAGTGTCACTTAGTGGCTGTGAAGCGAATTTTGAGATATTTAGTCGCTACGCCTTGCTTCGGGATCTGGTATCCAAAAGGGTCTAACTTTGACTTGATTGGATATTCAGACTCCGACTATGCTGGATGTAAGGTCGATAGGAAGAGTACATCGGGGACGTGCCAATTCTTAGGAAGGTCCCTGGTGTCGTGGAACTCTAAGAAACAAACTTCCGTTGCCCTATCCACCGCTGAGGCCGAGTACGTTGCCGCAGGACAGTGTTGTGCGCAACTGCTTTGGATGAGGCAAACCCTCCGGGACTTTGGCTACAATCTGAGCAAAGTCCCACTCCTATGTGATAATGAGAGTGCTATCCGAATAGCGGAAAATCCTGTTGAGCACAGCCGCACAAAGCACATTGACATCCGGCATCACTTTTTGAGAGACCACCAGCAAAAGGGAGATATCGAAGTGTTTCATGTTAGCACCGAGAACCAGCTAGCCGATATCTTTACCAAGCCTCTAGATGACAAGACCTTTTGCAGGCTGCGTAGTGAGCTCGATATCTTAGATTCGCGGAACTTGGATTGAAATGTAGCATACATGTGTTTATGCCTTTGATCATGTTCATTCTGCATTTTGTTGCTTATTGTGGTGCTCAGGTTGTACAAACACTCCCTGGACCTCACAAGTCCTTTTTGCAAGTGATGCACATATTTAGGGGGAGCTGTGCTACAACTTGACCCTTTGAGACTAACCATGTTCTTGAGTTTGGTTGTTTTAGTCTCAAAGGAGGATTGAAAGGGAAAAGGTGGACTTGGACCATGCAAGACTTCCACTGCACTCCGATGAAAAGAGTAACTTTTCCAAGTTCATCTTTATACTCTTATTGCCTTTGTACTCTTATTTGAAGATTTTGGTGAGGCAATGGGGTTAAAGGGCCAAGATTTATCCCGTTTTGGCGCTTGATGCCAAAGGGGGAGAAAATAAAGGCCAAAGCGATAAATGGATCAGCTACCACTTGAGAGTTTTTGAAAATAGTAGAATAGAGCTTTTGGTTTGTCAAAACTCTTTTATTGTCTCTCTTGTCAAAAGTTGGTTTCTAGTGGGGAGAAGTGTTGATTATGGGAAAAAGGGGAGTTTTTGAAATCTTGAATCAATTTCTCTTGGAATGACTCTCTTTATGTCTTAACACGTGTGTTTGACTTAGAGATAGAAATTTGAGTTTGATTTGCAAAAACAAACCAAGTGGTGGCAAAGAGTGATCCATATATGTCAAATTTGAATCAAAACAATTTGAGTTCTTATTTGAATTGATTTTGTATTTGTTCTACTTGCTTTATGTTGTGTTGGCATAAATCACCAAAAAGGGGGAGATTGAAAGGGAAATGTGCCCTTGGGCTATTTCTAAGTATTTTGGTGATCTAGTGTCCAACACAAGTGCCCTAGTGTAAAAAGGTGGACAAAGTACAAATCAAGGATAAAGGTATGTTTCTCAGACTTAGTACATTGTTTTATGGACTAATGTGTTGTGTCTAAGTGCTGGAAACAGGAAAAAATCCAATTGGAAATGTCTTGGCTCGAGCAGCCAAGAATCTGCTGAGTCTCGGGGCACCGGACTGTCCGGTGGTGCACCGGACAGTGTCCGGTGCGCTAGGCTGGCTCGAGCGAAGTGGCCGCTCTCGGGAATTCACCGGCGACGAACGGCTATAATTCACCGGACTGTCCGGTGTGCACCGGACTGTCCGGTGAGCCAACGGTCGGCAGGGCCAACGTCGGCCGCGAGATCTGCGCGGGACACGTGGCCGAGCCAACGGCTAGAAGGGGGCACCGGTCTGTCCGGTGTGCACCGGACATGTCCGGTGCGCCAACGGCTCTCAGGCTGCCAACGGTCGACTGCGCCATTTATGGAAGGAAATCGGGCACCGGACAGTGTCCGGTGTGCACCGGACTGTCCGGTGCACCAGTCGACAGAAGGCAAGATCAGCCTTCCTAGATTGCTCTCAACGGCTCCTAGCTGCCTTGGGGCTATAAAAGGGACCCCTAGGCGCATGGAGGAGTACACCAAGCATTCCTACAACATTCCTAAGCACCAAGACATCGATTCCGCGCCTTTGATTCTTTGCGATAGCAATTAGAGCTCTAGTTGAGTGGTGAACTCATTGAGTTGTGTTGTGAGCTCTCGTTGCGACTTGTGTGCGTGGTGTTGCTGTGATTTCTTGTCTTGAGTGCGTTGCTAATCCCTCCCTTGCTCTGTGCTTCTTTGTGAATTTCAAGTGTAAGGGCGAGAGGCTCCAAGTTGTGGAGATTCCTCGCAAACGGGATTGAGAAAAAGCAAGCAAAACACCGTGGTATTCAAGTGGGTCTTTGGACCGCTTGAGAGGGGTTGATTGCAACCCTCGTCCGTTGGGACGCCACAACGTGGAGTAGGCAAGCGTTGGTCTTGGCCGAACCACGGGATAACCACCGTGCCATCTCTGTGATTGATCCTTGTTGGTTATTGTGTTTTGTTGAGGATTCCTCTTTAGCCACTTGGCAATTATTGTGCTAACAATTAACCAAGTTTTGTGGCTTAAGTTTTCAAGTTTCACAGGATCACCTATTCACCCCCCCCCCCGTCTAGGTGCTCTCACCCGCAACACGCCAACTCCAAGCGGACGGACGACGCCAGCACGCTCGCAAAGGACTTGCTGGGCGTCACCCTCGTACCTGAGACGACGGTGCAGTCTGCCCCTGACGCGACTTCGTCACCGCCCGTCGACCAAGAGGTACTGACCGATTCCCATCTCGTGCCTTTTGGATTCAGCCTCGACCCACCAAGCGACTTCGCTTCGGTGGAAGCCTTCATAGAGGCATGTCCAAACCCTCCGGGGTACGGTGTGCGGTCACCCTGGGACCGGCTGACAGCCATCTCGACCTACGGGCCCTCGGGTTCCGAGGAAGATGACGAGCCCGACTTTTGTTGGGATTTCTCCGGACTTGGTAACCCCAGTGCCATACGGGACTTCATGACCGCATGCGACTACTGCCTTTCCGACTGTTCCGACGGTAGCCGCAGCTTCGGCGACGAGGACTGCGGCCCAAGTCGTGAATGTTTCCACGTTGATCTAGGGGGTCCCGGCGAAGGCAACCATATTGGTATACCGGAAAACGGTGATCCCCCTAGGCCTGCGCCTCGCGTTGACATCCTTCGGGAGCTAGCTGTGGTCCCAGTCCCTGCGGGGGGTCAGGACGCACAGCTCGAGCAAATCCGCGAGATGCAGGCCAGGCTCGACGAGGGAGCAGGAACACTTGAGCCGTTCCGCCGGGACATCGGGCAGGAATGGGCAGGCCAAGCTCCGGCCGGAGAAGCGCGTCATTTACCCCAAGGCATCCAGCACCACGTCGCCGACGATGTCAGGGCAAGGCCGCCACCGACTTCCAGTGGGGTCGGCCAGAACCTGGCTACAGCAGCAATACTTCTCCGCGCGATGCCGGAGCCATCAACCACCGAAGGGCGGCATATCTAGGGAGAGCTCAAGAATCTCCTGGAGGATGCCGCGGTCCGACGGGCCGAAAGCTCTGCCTCCCGAAGGTAGGGATACCCCTCGGAGCATCGCGCCGCGACTTCCCGATTCATGCGGGAAGCCTCGGTCCACACCGGGCGCACGCGCAGCACAGCGCCTGCGGCCCCGGGTCGCCTCGACAACGAGCACCACCACTGCAACCGTCGAACCCACCTCGACGAGAGGGTGCGCTGAGGCTACCACCCCAGGCGTGGGGGACGCTACGACAGCAGGGAGGATCGGAGTCCCTCGCCCGAACCACCCGGTCCGCAGGCTTTCAGCCGGGCCATACGACGGGCGCTGTTCCCGACCCAGTTCCGAACCCCAACTACTATCACAAAGTACTCGGGGGAGACGAGGCCAGAACTGTGGCTCGCGGACTACCGGCTGGCCTGCCAACTGGGTGGAACGGACGATGACAACCTCATCATCCGCAACCTCCCCCTGTTCCTCTCCGACACCGATCGAGCCTGGTTGGAGCACCTGCCTCCGGGGCAGATCTCCAACTAGGACGACCTGGTCCAAGCCTTCGCCGGCAACTTCCAGGGCACGTACGTGCGCCCTGGGAACTCCTGGGATCTCCGAAGCTGCCGCTAGCGGCTCTTGGGGTTCATCGTCTCCGAGCGGGGCATCGAGGCCAACCCGGAGAAAATCGCGGCCATCACCAACATGGGGCCCATCAAGGACTTGAAAGGCGTACAGAGGGTCATGGAATGCCTTGCGGCTCTAAGCCGCTTCATCTCGCGCCTCGGCGAAAGAGGCCTACCCCTGTACCGCCTCTTAAGAAAGGTCGAGTGCTTCACTTGGACCCCTGAGGCCGAGGAAGCCCTCGGGAACCTGAAGGCGCTCCTCACGAACGCGCCCATCTTGGTGCCCCCCGCTGTCGGAGAAGCCCTCTTGATCTACGTCGCCGCTACCACTCAGGTGGTCAGCGCCGCGATCGTGGTTGAGAGACGAGAAGAGGGGCATGCATTGCCCGTCTAAAGGCCGGTCTACTTCATCAGTGAGGTACTGTCCGAGACCAAGATCCGCTACCCACAAATTCAGAAGTTGCTGTACGCGGTGATCCTGACACGGCGGAAGTTGCGACACTACTTCAAGTCTCATCCGGTGACTGTGGTGTCATCCTTCCCCCTGGGGGAGATCATCTAGTGCCGAGAGGCCTCGGGTAGAATTGCAAAGTGGGCGGTGGAAATCATGGGCGAGACAATCTCGTTCGCCCCTCGGAAGGCCATCAAGTCCCAAGTCTTGGCGAACTTTGTGGTTGAATGGGTCGACACCCAGCTTCCAGCGGCTCCGATCCAACCGGAACTCTTGACCATGTTTTTCGACGGGTCGCTGATGAAAACAGGAGCGGGCGCGGGCCTGCTCTTCATCTCACCCCTCGGGAAACACCTCCGCTACGTGCTGCGCCTCCATTTCACAGCGTCCAACAACGTGGCCGAGTACGAGGCTCTGGTTAACGGGTTGCGCATCGCCATCGAGCTAGGGGTCCGATGCCTCGACGCTCGCGATGACTCGCAGCTTGTCATCGACCAAGTCATGAAGAACTCCCACTACCGCGACCCAAAGATGGAAGCCAACTGCGACGAGGTTTGGCGCCTGGAAGACAAGTTCTACAGGCTCGAGCTCAACCACGTCGCCCGACGATACAACGAGACTGCGAACGAGCTGGCTAAGATAGCCTCGGGGCGAACAACGGTTCCCCCGGACGTCTTCTCCCGATACCTACATCAACCCTCAGTCAAGACCGACAACACGCCCGAGCCCGAGAAGGCCTCGGCCCAGCCCGAGGCACCCTCGGCTCAGCCCGAGGCACCCTCGGCCCCTGAGGGTGAGGCACTGCGCGTCGAGGAAGAGCGGAGCGGGGTCACGCCTAATCGAAACTGGCAGACCCTGTACCTGCAATATCTCCACCGAGGAGAGCTACCCCTCGACCGAGCCGAAGCTCGGCGATTGGCGCGGCGCGCCAAGTCGTTCGTCTTGCTGGGGGACGGGAAGGAGCTCTACCACCACAGCCCCTCAGGCATCCTCCAGCGATGCATATCCATCGCCGAAGGCCAGGAGCTCTTACAAGAAATACACTCGGGGGCTTGCGGTCATCACGCAGCGCCTCGAGCCCTTGTTGGAAACGCCTTCCGACAAGGTTTCTACTGGCCGACCGCGGTGGCCGACGCCACTAGAATTGTCCGCACCTGCCAAGGGTGTCAATTCTACGCAAGGCAGACCCACCTGCCCGCTCAGGCTCTACAGACAATACCCATCACCTGGTCGTTTGCTGTGTGGGGTCTGGACCTCGTCGGTCCCTTGCATAAGGCACCCAGGGGCTACACGCGCCTGCTGGTCGCCATCAACAAATTCTCCAAGTGGATCGAGGTCCGACCCCTAAACAGCATCAGGTCCGAACAGGCGATGGCGTTCTTCACCAACATCATCCATCACTTCGGGGTCCCGAACTCCATCATCACCGACAACGGCACCCAGTTCACCGGCAGAAAGTTCCTGGACTTCTGCGAGGATCACCACATCCGGGTGGACTGGGCCGCCGTGGCTCACCCCATGATGAATGGGCAAGTAGAGCGTGCCAACGGCATGATTCTGCAAGGACTCAAGCCACGGATCTACAACGACCTCAACAAGTTCGGCAAGCGATGGATGAAGGAGCTCCCCTCGGTAGTCTGGAGTCTGAGGACAACGCCGAGCCAAGCCACGGGCTTCACACCGTTCTTTCTAGTCTATGGGGCCGAGGCCATCTTGCCCACAGACTTAGAATATGGTTCCCCGAGGGCGAGGGCCTACGACGACCAAAGCAATCAAGCTAACCAAGAAGACTCACTGGACCAGCTGGAAGAGGCTCGGGACATGGCCTTACTACACTCGGCGCGGTATCAGCAGTCCCTACGACGCTACCACGCTCGAGGGGTTCGGTCCCGAGACCTCCAGGTGGGCGACTTGGTGCTTTGGCTGCAACAAGACGCCCGAGGGCGGCACAAGCTCACGCCTCCCTGGGAAGGGCCGTTCGTCATCGCCAAGGTTCTGAAGCCCGGGACGTACAAGCTGGCCAACAGTCAAGGTGAGGTCTACAACAATGCTTGGAACATCCGACAGCTACATCGCTTCTACCCTTAAGATGCTTTCAAGTCGTTCGTACATCTCGTTCACACACAAAGTCTAACCATCAAGGAAGGGTCAGCCTTGCCTCGGCAAAGCCCGACCCTCCCTTGGGGGCTAGAAGGGGGGAACCCCCTCTGCGTCAAAATTTTCCTCGAAAAAGATCTTTTCTGCCAGAACGTCTTTCGTGCTTTTCGACTACTTCGAAAGTGGGATCCTGAAAACGACGGAGTACACGTAAGCAGCCAAGGCTGACCGAGCCGAGGGACTCCTACGCCTCCGGGATACGGATACCTCACTCATCACCTTCTGCGATAAGTAACTCACGCTCGGATAAGCGATTTCGCGGACCGAACAAGTCTTCACGCTCGAAAACTCTTCTACCGAAACGATTTTTCGGGCCTTCTCGACTATATCGATAGCAGAATCCTACGGACGAGTAAGAGTACACGTAAGCGGCAAGGTCGACCGAGCCGAGGGACTCCTATGCCTCTGGGATACGGATACCTCACTCATCACCTTCCGTGAAAAGTAACTCTCGCTCGGACAAACAATTCTGTTACCGACAAATGAGTCCAAATACTCGAAATAGGAGGAAAAGAAACGTAGCTTTACAATACGACGACAGTATGTTTGGGCCTCAGCGGCCGCAGAAAACATACGCACACTACAAGATGAACCGATCCTGCAGGCTCAGACGTCGATGGAAGGGGAGCAGCAGCACCCTCGGCGTCAACTCCACCTTCGGCGAAGTCCGACCGAGCCTCGGACAGCAACGCGGTCGGAGGATCTCCACTCTGAAGGACGACATCAGCACCGCGCCCGGGCCATCGCCACCAGGGTCTTCTCCAGGAATCCGGCCCGAGCAGACGGCTCGGTCGGCCGCCCCGAAGCCTCAGCTAGCTATCCCCAGAGGACACCAGCCCGGCTCGTGGCCTCGGCAACTCGACTCCGGCGTCGATCCCGCCAGTGGATGGCCCGGCCAGGCTCCGGCCGACGAAGCCTTCTTTTCGAGCCAACTCTGCCTCTGTCCATGCTAACACCGCTGCCTCCGGCTTCGGCTCATCGAAGAGCGACCGAGGGTTCCCTTAACTAAGTAAGAGAAGCCTCGGGCAGCAAGGCCGACCGAGCCGAGGGACTCCTACGCCTCCGGGATACGGATACCTCACTCGTCACCTTCGCACGAGGCAACTCACACTTGGTTAAGCGGTTCAGTTAGCCGACAGGCGAGTCCTAGTGCTCGGAATGAGGAAAAAACACGGCTCCGTGCCAAAAATACATACGTGTTTAGGCCCACACGTCATGTAACCGGCGCGCCGGTTACTACGTGCAAGGAACTGCACCGCCACTTGCGCCAGTATCGCGCCCTCTCGACTGCGTAACCGGTACCGCGACTCGAGGCGACCCTGCGCATGACCCGACAGTGCCAACCGAGCACATCGGTCATGGGTCAGTCAGCCGCGGGAGAAGGCGCGACGGTCGATACGGCCAGAATTGGGCTGGCAGTAACAGCGGTGGCAGGCAGGCGGAAGCAGCGGTCAAGTCGGCAGCCAAGCTCACGTCCCCTCCTGGGACAGCGAGAGAACCCTCTCCCACGGCATGAAGACGACGCACCCGTGTTCCGTTCCTCGAACGGCTCACGCACGCGCAACGGCTGCCCCGTGAACCACTCGTCCCGTCGAATTAACTCTGCGGCAGGACAGGCGGCACCTTTGGCAGGCGAAGCAGGCGACGCTTCGCTTCCGCCATAATGACCGCGTCAAAAAAGGTGCGCCACGTCGTTCGATTTCGTATCCTTTCCATTTTCCTCTTTCTCTCTCTTACAACAGGGACTAGGAAAGGGAATATCCCGAAAGGGATCCTTCTCCGCGAAGGAAACGGGCCCCGAGCCCCCCTACTGATCAGAGGTTCGAAGGCTGGCCCCTCGGAAGGGTTCAACAGCCGCCTCAGAGCACTCGGGCTCCGCGCCCACTACTTGGTCAGAGGTTCAAAGACTGGCCCCTCGGAAGGGTTCAACGGCCGCCTCAGGCCACTCGGGCTCCGCGCCCACTACTGATCAGGGGTTCGTAGGCTGGCCCCCGAAGGGTTCGACAGCCGCCTCAGACGCAGAGCGAGGGATGACCCTGGGTACGTTCGATACATAACCAAGGCTCGGGCTACGCTCCCGAGGTACCCTAGGACATTTCCGAGACCAACAAGAACGATTTTGTAACGGAATCCCACCAGAGGGAGGCATCGAGCCCTCGGACCTCGTCAAAAGGGGACCGGGTCCGGCAAATCACCCGCAGGTACTTTTGGAGCGCGCCTCCGGGCCACTAGCCGGCCCCTAACGAATGGGGCACGGGCGTCCACTCGGATTACCCGTTAACAACTCACTCTGAGACACCATGTTTGGCGCCCTCCGAGGGCAACATGGCGCTTTCCCCCCTCCTCTTTGTGGAAAGGCGACGCAGGGGCGTATGTAAAAAAGTCGAGTCTGTCCTTGACCGTCCTCTCGCTCTATGCGGAGGCTCGGGGCTGCTCTCGCAAACCCGGCTCCGGCCAAACCGTTGACAACGTCAACATACCAGCCCGAGAACTTGGGACTCGACTGTGCACCCGGGCTACGGCTAGTTCGCATGAGGGAACAACCAGACCGGCCGAAGCATTACGAAACGCGGTAAGACCTCGAAGGAGTCAAACCACTCCTCCGAGGCCTCGGGGGCTACACCCGGCGGGTGCGCTCGCGCGCACCCACCGGAACGAAACGCAACCGAGAAAGGCCGGTCCCCTTGCAAAAAAGTGCGACAAAAGGCTCCAAGCGAGTATTAACACTCTCTTCGAGGCTCGGGGGCTACTGTCGAGGACCATAATTAGGGGTACCCCCAAGACTCCTAATCTCAGCTGGTAACCCCCATCAGCACAAAGCTGCAAAGGCCTGATGGGTGCGATTAAGTCAAGGCTCGGTCCACTCAAGGGACACGATCTCGCCTCGCCCGAGCCCAGCCTCGGGCAAAGGCAGCCGACCCCGGAGGATTCACGTCTCGCCTGAGGGCCCCCTCAAGCAACGGACACACCTTCGGCTCGCCCGAGGCCCAGTCTTCGCCAAGAAGCAACCTTGGCCAGATCGCCACGCCAACCGACCGTATCGCAGAAGCATTTAATGCAAGGATGGCCTGACACCTTATCCTGACACGCGCTCTTTAGTCGACAGAGCCGAAGTGACCGCGGTCACTTCACCGCTCCACTGACCGACCTAACAAGAAGACAGCGTCGCCTGCGTCGCTCCGACTGTTGTGCCACTCGACAGAGAGAGGCTGACAGCAGCCAAGTCTGACCTCGGGCGCCATAGGAAGCTCCGCCTCGCCCGACCGCAGGGCTCGGACTCGGCCTCGGCCCCGGAAGACGATGAACTCCACCTCGCCTGACCCCAGGGCTCGGACTCGGCCTCGGCTCCGGAAGACGACGAACTCCGCATCACCCGACCCCAGGGCCCGGACTCGGCCTCGGCCCCGGAAGACGACGAACTCCGCCTCGCCCGACCCCAGGGCTCGGACTCAGCCTTGGCCTCAGACGATGGTCTCCGCCTCGCCCGACCCGGGGCTCGGGCTCGACCTCGACCTCGGAAGACAGACTCGACCTCGACCTTGGAGGAGCCTCCGCCTCGCCCGACCCAGGGCTCGGACCGACCACGTCATAGGGGGGGCCATCATTATCCTACCCCTAGCTAGCTCAGGCTACAGGGAACAAGACCGACGTCCCATCTGGCTCGCCCCGGTAAACAAATAATGATGGCGCCCACGTGCACCATGACGATGGCAGCTCTCAGCCCCTTACGGAAGCAAGGAGACGTCAGCAAAGGACTCGACAGCCCTGACAGCTGTCCTTCCGCAAGACTCCAGCGCTCCTCCGACGGCCACGACATCACATGAATAGGGTGCCAAAACCTCTCCGGCTGCCACAACGGCATGTACTTAGGGCGCTAGCTCCTCTCTGCTAGACACGTTAGCACACCGCTACATCTCCTATTGTACACCTAGGCCCTCTCCTTACGCCTATAAAAGGAAGGCCCAAGGCACTCGTACGGGAGGTTGGCCGCGCGGAGAGGACGGGACGGCGCGTGCAGGCCTCTCGCTCCCTCCCACGCGGACGCTTGTAACCCCCTACTGCAAGCGCACCCGACCTGGGCGCAGGACAAACACGAAGGCCACGGGTTTCCCCTTTACGCCTGCCTCCTTGTTTTCCCCCTTCGTGCTCCGTCTCGCGCCGACCCATCTGGGCTGGGACACGCGGCGGCAATTTACTCGTCGGTCCAGGGACCCCCCAGGGTCGAAACGCCGACAGCGGCATATCTGTATTTGAGTCTAGCGGGTGATGTGATGATTGTTGCAGCGCTGGCGCCTGCGTGACACCATGCTCCATCACAGTGGATGGTCCAGACGGTTTCTTTGTGACATTGCAGTGGTTCCGAAGGCCCTGTCTAGCCTACGATAAAATTGGCCAAAACCTATGATTTGATTGCTGTTCTAGGCTCGAAGGTGATGTTGTAACCGGATAGTTCCGCCGCCCATTTTGCTATTATGGTGGACGCCTCCGGATTCCTGAGCAACTCCCCGAGACCCCTATCAGAAGTGACTCGTACTTTGTTGCCGCGAAGTAATGTCTCAGCTTGCGAGAAGCCATGATGACTATGTATGCTATTTTTTATAGCTCTATCATGTTGCACTTTGAGCTTGTGAGGACTTCTGAGGCAAAATATACCGGGCATTGGTGAGTCTTGTCGTCTCTGGTCTTTTCTTGGACTAATGCTGAGCTGCCTACGCTTGATGAAGCCACAATGTATAGTAGTAGGGGTAGCTCTAGGTCTAGACTTGTTAATGTTGCCAGGTCGGACATATATTGCTTCAGAGACTCGAAGGTGGTGGCTTGTTTGGGGCCCCAAGCGAAGTCTTTGGCGTCGTGTAATGTTTTGAGAAATGGAAGGCTTCGCTCGGCGGATCGCGGGATAAATCTGATCAGTGTAGCCAATCTGCCTATCAACCGTTGGATGTCCTTGGTGGATTGTAACGATGCCATGTCCATGATAGATTGAATTTTGTTCGGATTGACTTTAATTCCTCTGTGCGATATGAGGTAACCGAGGATTTTGCCTTGGCGTATGTTGGAACTTGCTAATCTAGGGACAACAAAATCCAACGGGGAAAGAATGGAGAACAGTTTGATGCCAGTAAACACAAAGCGTTAGGGCAACATTGTTTTTCCTCTGTCCCTCGCATTGGCACAGTGCATGGGTATTTATAGGTAATCGAGGGACCGCCCGGCCCTGCCAAGGACAATTAGACCCTCGGTTACCTAGTTTATCCCTGGAATATTCACTCACGGGGGGTAACAGCATGTCATTACACATGCTTCATTACAGACGTGGCCCGACCCGCTCTGCCCACACGACGACCTATGGGCGGGGCCCTACAATATAGGCCGGATTGTACATGGGCTCCTTTTTACAGCGAGGGAGGTCAAGACGTAGGGTCTTCGAAGTCTTGGTCATCTGAGTGCTGAAGCCTTTGATGGTCTTCGCTTCGGCTCACGGGAACGAACTAAGTGAGAGCACCTAGAGGGGGGGTGAATAGGTGATCCTGTAAAACTTGAAACTTAATGCCACAAAACTTGATTAGGAGTTAGCACAAGAATGCCAAGTGGCTAGAGAAGAGTCTTTGCAAGACACGATAACCATAAGAAGATCAATCACAGATAGACACAGTGGTTTATCCCGTGGTTCGCCAAGTTCAACACTTGCCTAGTCCACGTTGTGGCGTCCCAATGGAAGAGGGTTGCAATCAACCCCTCTCAAGCGGTCCAAAGACCCACTTGAATACCATGGTGTTTTGCTTTGCTTTACTATATCCCGTTTGCAAGGAATCTCCACAACTTGGAGCCTCTCGCCCTTACACTTTGATGTTCACAAAGAAGCACGGAGTAAGGGAGGGATGAGCAACGCACACAAGACACAAAATCACAGTACCAACACGCACACAAGTCGCAACAAGAGCTCACAACACAACTCAACGAGTTCACAACTCAAACGGAGCTCTAATTGCTATCGCAAAGAATCAAATGCGCGGAATTGAAGACTTGGTGCTTATGAATGCTTAGAGAATGCTTGGTGTCCTCCTTCATGCGCCTAGGGGTCCCTTTTATAGCCCCAAGGCAGCTAGGAGCCGTTGAGTGCATTCCAGGAAGGCAATTCTTGCCTTCTGTCGCCTGGCGCACCGGACAGTCCGGTGCACCACCGGACACTGTCCGGTGTGGATCTCCTTCCTTATTTGACGAAGCCGACCATTGGCGCTTTGGAGCCGTTGGCGCACCGGACACTGTCCGGTGCACACCGGACAGTCCGGTGCCCCCTCCCGACCGTTGGCTCGGCCACGTGTCTCGCGCGGATCGCGCGGCCGACCGTTGGCTCACCGGACAGTCCGGTGAATTATAGTCGTACGCTGTTAATCACTTCCCGAGAGCAGCTAGTTCGCCTGAGCCAGCCTGGCGCACCGGACACTGTCCGGTGCACCACTGGACAGTCCGGTGCACTCAGACAGAGCTGACTTTGGCTGAACAAAGCCATCTTTAATTTCAACTTGATTTTTCCTGTTTCCAGCACTTAGACACAATACATTAGTCTCTAAAACAATGTACTAAGTCTGAGAAACATACCTTTATACTTGATTTGTACTTTGTCCACCATTTAACACTTAGGCACTTGTGTTGGACACTTAAATCACCAAAATACTTAGAAATGGCCCAAGGGCAAATTCCCTTTCAATCTCCCCCTTTTTGGTGATTTATGCCAACACAACATAAAGCAAGTAGAACAAGTGCAAAATCACTTCAAATAAGAACTCAAGATTGTTTTGATTCAAATTAGACATATATGGATCATTCTTTGCCACCACTTGGTTTGTTTTTGCAAATCAAACTCAATTTCCTATCTCTAAGTCAAACACACATGTTGAAACATAAAGAGAGATATTTCACGAGAAATTGATCAAGGATTCAAAAACTCCCCCTTTTTCCCATAATTAAGCCTTCTCCCCACAAGAGACCAACTTTTGACACTAAGAGGCAAACAAACAAAAGCTCTAACTCTACTATTTTCAAAATTCACAAGTGGTAGCTGATCCATTTATTGATTTGGCCTTATTTTCTCCCCCTTTGGCATCAAGCACCAAAACAGGATCAATTTTGGCCCCTTAACCCCATTGCCTCACCAAAATCTTCAACTAAGAGTAAAAAGGCAATAAGAGTATAGAGATGAACTTGGAATAAGTTACTCTTTCATCGGAGTGCAGTGGAAGTCTTGCATGGTCCAAGTCCACCTTTTCCCTTTCAATCCTCCTTTGAGACTAAGTTAAGCAAACTCAAGCACACGGTTAGTCTCAAAGGGTCAAGTTGTAGCACATCTCCCCCTAAATTTGTGCATCACTTGCAAAGGACTTGTGAGGTCCGGGGAGTGCTTGTACAACTTGAGCACCATAAATAAACAACAAAATGCATTAAGGAACATTATCAAAGCATAAAAACACATGTATGCTATAAATCAATACAAGTTCCACGAATCTAAGACATTTAGCTCACTACGCAACTTGCAAAAGGTCTGCTCATCTAAAGGCTTGGTAAAGATATCGGCTAGCTGGTTCTCGGAGCTAACATGAAACACTTTGATATCTCCCTTTTGCTGGTGGTCTCTCAAAAAGTGATACCGGATGTCAATGTGCTTTGTGCGGCTGTGCTCAACAGGATTATCCGCCATGCGGATAGCACTCTCATTATCACATAGGAGTGGGACTTTGCTCAAATTGTAGCCAAAGTCCCTGAGGGTTTGCCTCATCCAAAGTAGTTGCGCGCAACACTGTCCTGCGGCAACGTACTCGGCCTCAGCGGTGGATAGGGCACGGAAGTTTGTTTCTTAGAACTCCATGACACAAGGGACCTTCCTAAGAATTGGCACGTCCCCAATATACTCTTCCTATCGACCTTACATCCAGCATAGTCAGAGTCTGAATATCCAATCAAGTCAAAGGTAGACCCCTTTGGATACCAGATCCCGAAGCAAGGCGTAGCGACTAAATATCTAAGAATTCGCTTCACAGCCACTAAGTGACAATCCTTTGGATCGGATTGAAATCTAGCACACATGCATACGCTAAGCATAATATCTGGTCTACTAGCACATAAATAAAGTAAAGACCCTATCATAGACCGGTATGCCTTTTGATCAACGGACTTACCTCCTTTGTTGAGGTCGGTGTGTCCGTCGGTTCCCATTGGAGTCTTTGCGGGCTTGGCGTCCTTCATCCCAAACCGCTTGATCAAGTCTTGCGTGTACATCGTTTGGGAGATGAAGGTCCCATCCTTGAGTTGCCTCACTTGGAACCCAAGGAAATAGCTTAACTCGCCCATCATCGACATCTCAAACTTTTGAGTCATCACCCTGCTAAACTCTTCACAAGACTTTTGGTTAGTAGAGCCAAATATTATGTCATCGACATATATTTGGCACACAAAAAGATCACCATCACACGTCTTAGTAAAAAGAGTTGGATCGGCTTTCCCAACCTTGAAAGCATTAGCAATTAAAAAGTCTCTAAGGCATTCATACCATGCTCTTGGGGCTTGCTTAAGTCCATAGAGCGCCTTAGAGAGCTTACACACGTGGTCGGGGTACCGCTCATCCTCGAAGCCAGGGGGTTGCTCCATGTACACCTCCTCCTTGATTGGCCCATTGAGGAAAGCGCTCTTCACATCCATTTGGAACAACCTGAAAGAATGGTGAGCGGCATATGCTAGCAAAATGCGAATGGACTCTAGCCTAGCCACAGGAGCAAAAGTCTCCTCAAAGTCCAAACCTGCGACTTGGGCATAACCTTTTGCCACAAGTCGTGCCTTGTTCCTTGTCACCACTCCGTGCTCGTCTTGTTTGTTGCGGAACACCCACTTGGTTCCCACAACATTTTGCTTGGGACGAGGCACCAGTGTCCAAACTTCATTCCTCTTGAAGTTATTGAGCTCCTCTTGCATGGCCAGCACCCAATCTGGATCTAGCAAGGCCTCCTCTACCCTGAAAGGCTCAATAGAAGAGACAAAAGAGTAATGCTCACAAAAATTAACTAATCGAGACCGAGTAGTTACTCCCTTGCTAATGTCACCCAAAATCTGGTCGACTGGATGATCCCTTTGAATCATCACTTGAACTTGGGTTGGAGGTGCCGGTTGCGCTTCTTCCTCCATTACATGATCATCTTGTGCTCCCCCTTGATCATACGCCTCCTCTTGATGAACCTGTCCATCATCTTGAGTTGGGGGATGCACCATTGTTGAGGAAGAGGGTTGATCTTTCTCCTTTTGTTCCATTGGCCTCACAGCTCCAATCGCCATTGTGCGCATTGCGGCCGTTGGAACGTCTTCTTCATCTACATCATCAAGATCAACAACTTGCTCTCTTGGAGAGCCATTAGTCTCATCAAATACAACGTCGCTAGAGACTTCAACCAAACCCGATGATTTGTTGAAGACCCTATACGCCTTTGTATTTGAGTCATAACCTAACAAAAACCCTTCTACGGCTTTGGGAGCAAATTTGGAATTCCTACCTTTCTTCACTAGAATGTAGCATTTACTCCCAAAAACTCGAAAATACGAAACATTGGGTTTGTTACCGGTTAGCAGCTCATACGAAGTCTTCTTGAGGAGGCGATGAAGGTAGACCCGGTTAATGGCGTGGCAAGCCGTATATACGGCTTCTGACCAAAAGCACTCGGGGGTCTTGAACTCTCCAAGCATCGTCCTCGCCATATCTATAAGCGTCCTGTTCTTCCTCTCTACCACACCATTTTGCTGTGGTGTGTACGGAGCGGAGAACTCGTGCGTGATTTCTTCCTCCTCAAGATACTCCTCCACTTGAAGGTTCTTGAACTCGGACCCATTGTCGCTCCTTATCTTCTTCACCTTGAGCTCAAACTCATTTTGAGCTCTCCTTAGGAAGCGCTTGAGGGTCCCTTGGGTTTCAGATTTATCCTGTAAAAAGAATACCCAAGTGAAGCAGGAAAAATCATCAACTATAACAAGACCATACTTACTTCCTCCTATGCTTAGATAGGCGACGGGTCCGAAGAGGTCCATATGAAGTAACTCCAGGGGTCTTGATGTTGTCATCACATTTTTGGCATGATGGGAGCTTCCCACCCGTTTCCCTGCTTGACAAGCTGCACAAGGTCTATCTTTTTCGAATGTAACATTAGTTAGACCTATCACGTGTTCTCCCTTTAGAAGCTTGTGAAGGTTCTTCATTCCCACATGTGCTAAGCGACGATGCCACAGCCAGCCCATGCTAGTCTTAGCAATTAAGCATGCATCTAGACCGGCCTCCTCTTTTGCAAAATCAACTAAATAAAGTTTGTCGTCTAATACACCCTTAAAAGCTAATGAACCATCAATTCTTCTAAAGACAGACACATCTACATTTGTGAATAGACAATTATATCCCATATTACATAATTGACTCACAGACAACAAGTTATATCCAAGCGAATCAACTAAGAACACATTAGAAATAGAGTGCTCGGATGAAATAGCAATTTTTCCTAACCCTTTCACCTTGCCTTGGTTCCCATTACCGAATATGATTGAATCTTGGGGATCCTTGTTCTTGACGTAGGAAGAGAACATCCTCTTTTCCTCCGTCATGTGGTTTATGCATCCGCTGTCGATAATCCAGCTTGAGCCCCCGGATGCATAAACCTGCAAGGCAAATTTAGGCTTGGGTCTTAGGTACCCAACTCATGTTGGGTCCTACAAGGTTAGTCACAATAGTCTTAGGGACCCAAATGCAAGTCTTATCACCTTTGCATTTTGCCCCTAGTTTCCTAGCAATCACTTTCCTATCCTTTCTACAAATTGCAAATGAAGCATTGCAAGCATGATAAATTGTAGAAGGTTCATTGTTTACTTTCCTAGAAATATGAACAACATTTCTTCTAGGCATAACATTTTTCCTAGTCAAATTTCTATCATGCATAATAGAAGAACTAGAAGCAATCATGGCATTTGAATTGTAATCATTACAACTCCTATCATAATGAACATTCCTAGAATATCTCCTATCATGGTATAAGAAAGCATGGTTCTTTTGCACACTATTTGCCATAGGGGCCTTCCCTTTCTCCTTGATAGGGATGGGAGCCTTATGGCTTGTCAAGTTCTTGGCTTCCCTCTTGAAGCCAAGCCCATCCTTAATTGAGGGGTGTCTACCAACCGTGTAGGCATCCCTAGCAAATTTTAGTTTATCAAAATTACTTTTGCTAGTCTTAAGTTGGGCATTAAGACTAGCTACTTCATCATTTAATTTAGAGATGCAAACTAGGTGTTCACTACAAGCATCAACATTAAAATCTTTGCACCTATTGCAAATCTTAACATGTTCTACACAAGAGTTGGATTTATTTGCTATTTCTAGTTTAGCATTCAAATCATCATTAACACCTTTTAAAGTATAAATGGTTTCATGACAAGTAGATAGTTCACAAGAAAGCATTTCATTCCTTTTAACTTCTAGAGCAAGAGAATTTTGTGCACTAACAAATTTATCATGCTCTTCATACAAAAGATCCTCTTGCTTTTCTAATAACATGTTCTTATCATTCAAGGCATCAATTAATTCATTAATTTTATCTACCTTGGTTCTATCTAGGCCTTTGAATAAACATGAATAATCTATTTCATCATCATCACTAGACTCATCCTCACTTGAAGAAGCATAAGTACTAGTATTACGAGTGATTACCTTCTTTTCCCTTGCCATGAGGCAAGTGTGATGCTCGTTGGGGAAGAGGGATGACTTGTTAAAGGCGGTGGCGGCGAGTCCTTCGTTGTCGGAGTCGGACGAGGAGCAATCCGAATCCCACTCCTTTCCAAGATGTGCCTCGCCCTTCGCCTTCTTGTAGTTCTTCTTCTTTTCCCACTTTCCACTCTTCTTTTCCTGGTCACTATCATTATCGGGACAATTTGCGATAAAATGACCAATCTTACCACATTTAAAGCAGGAGCGCTTCCCCTTCGTCTTGTTCTTTTTGGGGTGCTCCTTGCGACCTTTTAGCGCCGTCTTGAATCGCTTGATGATGAGGGCCATCTCTTCATCATTAAGCTCGGCCGCCTCAACTTGCGCCACCTTGCTAGGTAGTGCATCCTTGCTCCTTGTTGCCTTGAGAGCAATAGTTTGAGGTTCTTGGATTGGACCATTTAATGCATCGTCGATGTATCTAGCCTCCTTGATCATCATCCGCCCGCTTACGAACTTTCCAAGGATCTCCTCGGGCGTCATCTTCGTGTACCTAGGATTTTCACGAATATTGTTTACCAGATGTGGATCAAGTACAGTGAAGGACCTTAGCATTAGTCGGACAACATCGTGGTCCGTCCATCGCGTGCTTCCATAGCTCCTTATCTTGTTGACGAGGGTCTTGAGCCTGTTGTACGTCTGTGTTGGCTCCTCCCCTCTAATCATCGCGAATCTCCCGAGTTCGCCTTCCACCAACTCCATTTTGGTGAGCATGGTGACGTCGTTCCCCTCATGTGACATCTTGAGGGTGTCCCAGATTTGCTTGGCATTGTCCAAGCCGCTCACCTTATGGTACCCGTCCCTGCACAATGAGGCTAACAACACAGTAGTAGCTTGTGCATTTGTATGAATCTGTTCATTTATAAATAAAGGACTATCCGAGCTATCAAATTTCATCCCACTCTCTACTATCTCCCATATACTAGGATGGAGAGAGAATAGGTGACTACACATTTTGTGACTCCAAAATCCGTAGTCTTCTCCATCAAAATGAGGAGGTTTACCAAGTGGAATGGAAAGCAAATGTGCATTTGAACTATGCGGAATACGAGAATAATCAAAAGAGAAGTTTGAGTTAACCGTCTTCTTTTTCTCGTAGTTGTTGTCGTCATCCTTTTGGGAAGAAGAGGACTCATCGCTGTCGTCGTAGTAGACGATCTCCTTGATGCGCCTCGTCGTCTTCTTCTTCTTCCCATCTCTTCGTTTGTGGCCCGAGCCCGAGTCGGTAGGCTTGTCATCTTTAGGCTCGTTGACAAAGGACTCCTTCTCCTTATCATTGATCACAATCCCCTTGCCCTTAGGATCCATCTCTTCGGGCGATTAGTCCCTTTCTTGAAGAGAACGGCTCTGATACCAATTGAGAGCACCTAGAGGGGGGGTGAATAGGTGATCCTGTAAAACTTGAAACTTAATGCCACAAAACTTGGTTAGGAGTTAGCACAAGAATGCCAAGTGGCTAGAGAAGAGTCTTTGTAAGACACGATAACCACAAGAAGATCAATCACAGATAGACACAGTGGTTTATCCCATGGTTCGGCCAAGTTCAACACTTGCCTAGTCCACGTTGTGGCGTCCCAACGGACGAGGGTTGCAATCAACCCCTCTCAAGCGGTCCAAAGACCCACTTGAATACCACGGTGTTTTGCTTTGCTTTATTATATCCCGTTTGCAAGGAATCTCCACAACTTAGAGCCTCTCGCCCTTACACTTTGATGTTCACAAAGAAGCACAGAGTAAGGGAGGGATGAGCAACACACACAAGACACAAAATCACAGTACCAACATGCACACAAGTCGCAACAAGAGCTCACAACACAACTCAACGAGTTCACAACTCAAACGGAGCTCTAATTGCTATCGCAAAGAATCAAATGCGCGGAATCGAAGTCTTCGTGCTTATGAATGCTTAGAGAATGCTTGGTGTCCTCCTTCATGCGCCTAGGGGTCCCTTTTATAGCCCCAAGGCAGCTAGGAGCCGTTGAGTGCATTCCAGGAAGGCAATTCTTGCATTCTGTCGCCTGGTGCACCGGACACTGTCCGGTGCGGATCTCCTTCCTTATTTGGCAAAGCCGACCGTTGGCGCTTTGGAGCCGTTGGCGCACCGGACACTGTCCGGTGCACACCGGACAGTCCGGTGCCCCCTCCCGACCGTTGGCTCGGCCACGTGTCTCGCGCAGATCGTGCGGCCGACCGTTGGCTCACCGGACAGTCCGGTGAATTATAGTCGTACGCCGTTAATCACTTCCCGAGAGCAGCTAGTTCGCCTGAGCCAGCCTGGCGCACCGGACACTGTCCGGTGCACCACCGGACAGTCCGGTGCACTCAGACAGAGCTGACTTTGGCTGAACAAAGCCATCTTTAATTTCAACTTGATTTTTCCTGTTTCTAGCACTTAGACACAATACATTAGTCTCTAAAACAATGTACTAAGTCTGAGAAACATACCTTTATACTTGATTTTTACTTTGTCCACCATTTAACACTTAGGCACTTGTGTTGGACACTTAAATCACCAAAATACTTAGAAATGGCCCAAGGGCACATTTCCCTTTCACTAAGCGCTTGAGCCTTTGCATGGACATCGTCCTCGGGCCTGGCTTGCAGGGCTTACCTTCGCGGCCTTCGATCTTTGATACGTTGATGTGGGAATCGTCGAGCGAGGGGGCGTATTCGCCTTCGTCCCAACAATGTACACCAAAGATGCATTTTTCTGGGTTCAGCTGGAGTTGGGCTTCACACATGTTGGTGAATGTTTCTGCGAGGTCTAATAGGTGATCTTCTTTGTTTTTACTCACAACAACTATGTCGTCAACATATGTGAAGATGTTGCGGCCCATCTAGTCCCCGAGAATCTTTTTGGTGAGACGGGAGAATGTTGAGCCTGCGTTTTTGAGCCCTTCGGGCATCCGCACAAAGCAGTACGTGCCGAAGGGTGTAATGGAACTTGTGCTAGCCTTATCTTACTCTTTCATGTAGATCTGATGGTAACCTAAGAAGCAATCTAGGAGAGACATGACTTCACAGCCAGCTACGGAATCGACGATCTTGTCGATTCGTGGTAGATGAAAGTTGTCGTTGGGGCATGCTTTGTTGAGGCTGGTGAAATGAATGCACATTCGTCATTTCCCATTTTTCTTCTGAACCATCACAACATTGGCGAGCCAGGTAATGGATAAGGTAATAGGTAGGGTTGGAGAGTAGTTCCTATAATTTAAAAAAATGTTTTGCTGGTTTTTTTTTAAAAAAAATTCGATTCTTAATTTGCCGAGTGTTTTTCTTTGCCGAGTGTATTAGACACTCGGCAAAGAACGCGATTCCGGTAGTGATGCAAAGATAGAGTTCGTGTATTGATGGCTCAAACTTATTGATGGATCCGCGCCCCATTATGACGTTGTAGGGGGGCGATGTGATGGTGGATAAAAAACATCTTGCTTTTCCTTTGGTTTATCAGGTAATCAAAACGGTGCTAGTTCTTCCTATTGCTACTGCATCAGTGGAAAGGAGATGAATTTGTGAATGAGTGTATCATATGCTTTTGTGGAACCATGATTTGTAGCGACAATTCCGAATGGTGACATTATTGTCCGCTTTCAAAATATGGCTGAACGCAACCATAGAGAAAACATGGACATGTGAAAGGTTATCACTACTGCAAAATCTCATTATCTTGTACAATATTCCTATATTTTCCCCCTGTGTTATGTGTGAAACTGTAGTGCAGTGTGTCATAAGTTGGAATCATTAGTATTTTTTTATACTGTTGGACACCAAAATGAGCGGACGGTCCGGCCCTTAGGCCCGGACGGTCCGCGTGTCCCGAGATAAGATTAACTCGGATATTTATCCTTATCTCGTGCGTGGTTATCCATCTAATCACGTGGGAGTTTGTTGCTATCTCTTAGGAAAAGGTCCAGACCTCCTCCCCTATAAATATAAAGGGGTACGGCCGATTGAGAACCCCCGAACACATTCCAATCGAACCAATTACCTTATTTACTTTTTCTGCCCTAGGAGTAGATGTAGCATAGTTCTAGTTGTAGCCTTCCGCATATCCACCTCCACCCCTATTCGACTCTACGTCGTCTAGATCCGTCTTGGGTGGCCTGCCGATCCCAAGACGACCCAAGGATCTCACCCCTCCCGGGGGGCAAGATCTAGTTGTCCATCCAAGACCTCTTCCTCGAATTGATCTCTTAATTCTTAGGCGACTCCACGTCGTCTGGGGATGCCCTGGGTGACCTATTGACCCAGGGCACCATTAAGATCCCTTCCCCCCAGGGGACGAGATCTAGATTCCAGCAAGGAGGAGGAAGGCAACACCCTGTCGCCAGGTCGCGGACCGTCCGGCCCAGGGCTGCGGACCGTCCGGCGTGACGCAGGGAAGACACCGCTACTGCGCCCAGGTCGCGGACCGTCCGGCCCAAGGCCGCGGACCGTCCGCGCCTGACCAGAGAGCACCACCGCCTCGCGCCAGGTCGCGGACCGTCCGGCCCTGTGCCGCGGACCGTCCGCGCCTGACTAGAGAGCACCGCCACCGGTTCTTGTTGAGTGATTGGCGCCTCCAAAAAGGCGTCAACATACTTTTTGGCGACTCCGCTGGGGACGAAGTTGCAGATCTACAAAATCAGACTTACATGGCCGATTCTAAAGATCTCAACGGTGCTTCTTCAAACAGCAACACAAGGCTGACTAATTTATCGGCCGCTGAGCATAAAAGATTAGAAGATGACATGAAGAAAATAGACGAGGAGGCCCACCGACAAAAGGATCAGGTGCTCAAGGTGGCGGATAAGTGGTACCTCTCGCACTTCAAGGTAGACTGCCACCAGAAGACCATCCAAGAGAGGGAGATAAACGCCGAGTATATGTTAGCCGTGCTGCAACAGCTCCCCACAATAGGTGATGCTAGGTCAGCCGATGATATTCCATCTATTAAAATTTCTTTTGATAATCGGATTAAAAGTATCACGGAGGATATAGAGAGGATGGCACATGCATTAGGAAAAACTCACATGCCTAATTTTTTATCACATAAATTAGGCGATGAAACAATTGCGCCAAACACATCGGCGGCAAATGGGTTTCCCCAGCCATATTCTGGTATGCTGATGGACTCATATCTAGGACGACCATCATCACCATCTTCGCTAAATGGTGAGTCAACCCTGGGCACGGCCGGACCGTCCGCACACAATTGCGGACCGTCCGGCCCTCCGTCAGACCGTCCGGCACCCTACGCCGGACAGTCCGTAGTTACACAGAGCCCACCACAAGGGTCACAGGTGTTGCCTGACGTGACCGGACAGTCCGAGGATATTACCGGACCGTCCGATCCACCCGCAGACCGTCCGACTATGCAGGTCGGACCGTCCGGAGCACCAGAAGTCACCTGTGATCCGCCTAGTGCGGAAGGCCGACATAAATATAACCGGCCAC
Organism: Zea luxurians; assembly: GCA_029449295.1. Classification (NCBI taxonomy): domain Eukaryota; kingdom Viridiplantae; phylum Streptophyta; class Magnoliopsida; order Poales; family Poaceae; genus Zea; species Zea luxurians. Next base: position 99,579 of record JAOPSE010000912.1, read on the forward strand.
CCAAGCCCCAAGAACCAAAAAGGTCACATGAGTTTGTTTGGCCCACTAAGGCCAAACCTTCTGTTCGCTCTCACCCGCACTCGACACAAAAGGAAAAGGTTAAGTTCACATTTAATATTACTAAGTGTGATAAAATATTTGATGAGTTGCTTAAACATGGTAATATTAAATTATCACATATAATTCCTCCGGTTGAAGAATTAAAAGGACGTATATATTGTAAATGGCATGGCTCCTTTCTTCATAACACCAATGATTGTGCTGTCTTTCGTCGGCAAATACAATCGGCTATAAACGAAGGCCGGTTGAGGTTTCAAAAGGAGGTAAGGATTGACAGGCCACCTGTCCCTACCACCACATTAGAGCCGACAAGCAAAAAAGTCATAGTTCGGCCCTGTGCGGCCGATAAAAGCAAAGATAAAAATATCGTCATTAGTGATCCCCGCACACCAAATATGTCATGCAGAATGGTTACTCGGAAGACTCCGGACAAAAGAAAGACCGGAGGCACCGGGGGGCAAGCACGATCGGACACCCGATCACGGTCACCTGTCCTACGTACGCCGGACGATCCGGGTACTAAGGCTGAACAGTCCGAGACAGGAGCGGATGGTCCGGCTATAATGGTCGGACGGTCCGCAGACAGTCAGAAGCAGCAACCTCAGACCACCGGACCACAAGGTTCCAAAACAAGTGTTAGGAAACAAAATACTACTAAGACGTCTGGACGACTCAGTAGAGTCGGCCCTACTTTTGGTCAGTTGCTTGCCAAATATACGAAGAAGGCCGTTCCACACAACAGGCCAATAAAGCAGACTAAGTCAAAAGGACGATCTGTGCGAAAGCAAAAGCCAACTAAACGGACCCAAAAGGTAGCACAACCAAGATCGCCTTGTCATCCTCCTCCGGGGATAGCATGGTGCGTCCCGTTCTATCCATCACCGATGTGTTGTCCTGCTCATGTGTGGGGTGGTACGGCGATGAATTCATATTACTGGCCCAATCCGTTTGCTTATTTGGGCTGGGGGGCACCACAAGTTTTTGCCTATTGACAGGTTGATCAGGTAGACATGGCCGAAGAGGATGCGATCCGAAACGGCCTCTGTGCATTAAAGTTCCATCAAATATTTATATTATCTGATCGCAAGAGCCGATGACTTGCATCGAGCTGAGTCCTTACTTCGGGAACAAAAGCTCATGAGGTCAATTGTTTCCGAAGTTTTCACTGATGCTTTTGGTTCGCCAAGCTCCACCAAAAGGCAGGGGGGCATATGTTGGACACCAAAATGAGCGGACGGTCCGGCCCTTAGGCCCGGACGGTCCGCGTGTCCCGAGATAAGATTAACTCGGATATTTATCCTTATCTCGTGCGTGGTTATCCATCTAATCACGTGGGAGTTTGTTGCTATCTCTTAGGAAAAGGTCCAGACCTCCTCCCCTATAAATATAAAGGGGTACGGCCGATTGAGAACCCCCGAACACATTCCAATCGAACCAATTACCTTATTTACTTTTTCTGCCCTAGGAGTAGATGTAGCATAGTTCTAGTTGTAGCCTTCCGCATATCCACCTCCACCCCTATTCGACTCTACGTCGTCTAGATCCGTCTTGGGTGGCCTGCCGATCCCAAGACGACCCAAGGATCTCACCCCTCCCGGGGGGCAAGATCTAGTTGTCCATCCAAGACCTCTTCCTCGAATTGATCTCTTAATTCTTAGGCGACTCCACGTCGTCTGGGGATGCCCTGGGTGACCTATTGACCCAGGGCACCATTAAGATCCCTTCCCCCCAGGGGACGAGATCTAGATTCCAGCAAGGAGGAGAAAGGCAACACCCTGTCGCCAGGTCGCGGACCGTCCGGCCCAGGGCTGCGGACCGTCCGGCGTGACGCAGGGAAGACACCGCTACTGCGCCCAGGTCGCGGACCGTCCGCGCCTGACCAGAGAGCACCGCCGCCTCGCGCCAGGTCGCGGACCGTCCGGCCCTGTGCCGCGGACCGTCCGCGCCTGACTAGAGAGCACCGCCGCCGGTTCTTGTTGAGTGATTGGTGCCTCCAAAAAGGCGTCAACATATACTGACATCGGTGCCAGAATTTCTTGGCTTTTCCCTTGTTGGGCGAGTGTCTTCGAAACCTCGCTCCGCCGGAAAACCCTGCACGGTGCAGGGCAAATCATTAGTATGCTGTAGAGCGTAATTTAGTCTTCAGGATGCGCGATTATCTAGCACATATATTCCGCCAGACTTGTATAGACTAGATTTGCAATTTGAAACGGAAGGGGACGACGACAGCTAGCAGACCTTGAATACGCATGTCACAGTGCCGTACGTGCAACCGAAACGGAAACGGAAAGGAACGCTCGTACAGCTGCCGCGTTAATTCACGGACAGTGCGATCACAGTGAAAGTGTTGACTTGCTGTAAATTCTGTAATAAATCTTGCTGCCGGTTCGTTCTGCGGAAAAAGTCAGCCCCGCCCGTACCCTCCTCACCGCAGTGATCGATGGGGGTGCCCTGCTGCCATCCATACACGAGCTTACTCGGGAGAGACGAGAGAGCCAGAGCCAGCAGCCTATCCTCGAGAAAAAGAAGTACTACTACACTACGTACTCGACACCATGCATGCCATTCGATGATCCAAAATAAAAAATCGTCAATGTGCAGCGGAGCGGAGTACTCTAGTCTACTGCTAGCTTAGCTAGCTCCGTCGTACTGTATTGCGTAGACGACGACATCAGCACACACAGGCACGACCGCACGAACAAAACAAGCTGCCAATCAACCATGCATGGCGGGCAGCAGCAGCAGCAGCAGCAGCCAGCAGGTGCTGCCATGCCCATGCCATGCATGGCGCGGCGCCGGCGCAGGTGATGCAATCCCGCGGGACTGGAGGGCGGATACACCCGGGGGCGTAGGTCGGCGCACCGCACGCCAACGTTTCGGGGCAGCGTTACGAGGCCCTCGCACTAGTACGCCGATACGGGTAGGGGTAGGCCTCCGGTCCGCGACCGCGAAAGAGGTGAGAGCGCGGGTGATGGGCATTTACTTACTCCCTGATGGTGCGGTGGTTGCTGGTTGGAATGAAGGGCAACTGGCAAGCGCTCTACGTGCATGCGGCGACACGGGTACCCACGAGCACACCGCCCCGGCCGGCCGGCCGGCCGTCGGATCAGATGCCCGTTCCTTACTAGCAGAGCACCGCTTCTCGGCGTGGCATGCCCTCGATGGTGGTGTACGCAGGCCGCAGGGGGGGGCGTAGCGGTACAGTGCACAGCGACGCGCCATGGTGCTGTGCTGTGCGCCTGTGTGTTGTGTTGGTGGCGGTAGTAAATACAGGTACCGGCAGCATTGCCGTCCGTCCGTTTTGCCAAGTGCGGCGTGGCACGCGGAGGTGGGGATGGAAAGAACAGTGCCGATCGACTGTACTCTGTAGTGTAGTTACGGCCACTTCGTTTGCATCATGTGAAGCCGGACAGGGCTAGCGCTAGCGCTAGCGGTGCCACGCGCCACACACGTACGTACCGTACGGTTTGCTTCCTTTTGCAGAGGAGAGGAGCTTCATGACCTGGTAGCGCACATAAATTCCATGACATAAATTACTGCTACAATTCCATGCAAGTTTCGGTTTATGCGAACTCGGGGTCCATCGAACTACAGTAGTAAAATTTAAATTACCGAGTATCCGAAATCAGGGATAGTATCTTTTCTTATCCGATTTACCGGAGCCCAAAAAGAAAAACAAATCAAGAGTAACCCGAGCGCCCGGGCAAGTAGGCCGGTCCGGGTCCGGATCCGTTGGAGGCCTGGGCCAGGACAGGCTGGGCTTCAGAATGTTCTGGTCCAGTGCCCAGGTAGCCCCGGAGGAGAGGAGAAGGCACGGAGAAGTGAATTCTGTAGACTGACCACATGCTGTCCTGTCTGTCCCTGGCGGGCGCCGGCCTGGCAGTGGCAGAACGGGCGCACGAGGAGGAGGCGAGCCAGCGAAGCAGTTGTTGTGGCGCCCCCACCACGTGTGGTGTGGGGACTGGGGAGCGGAGGCGGAGCGGTGCCTCGGCGTCTCCTGGGCACGGCGGATGTTGTTGCGCGCGCGGGGGGCAGGCAGGCTGTGCGGGTGCGCAGTGGGCACGAGCCGGCGGCGAGGCGGGGTGCGGCTGCGGATATATATCGCCTAGCGCCCGCAGCCTGCCCGCCCGTGGATGGATGGGGGAGGTTCAGAGCTGGGACTCTGGAGGGTGGTTTGGTTTGCCTTGGGTTGTTTGTTGGTGTTGGCCGGATGGGGGCACGCACGCTGACGCTGATGAATGAGGTGGGAGCGAGTGGGACGCCGTGCCATCGATCCAACTGCCAATGCCGGCGGGAGGGCCGTGGCTTCTGCCGGGAGCCAAGAGTCAAAACCGCGGCGCGTGTGGAGGACCGTCTGTCTGATCAAATGCTCCACGATTCCATTATATCTACAGCATCTACGTATCTACCTACAGTAAAAGAGCAGGAGTTATCCGTCCTTTTTCGAGGAAAAAAGTTTCAAGATGTCAATCACTGGACCGGTGCTCATTGATTGATTAGTATTTCCAGTGTAGCAATGCTTTATCCTTACCATCACAAAACAAGGACGCGCGCATGCAGATGCAGATTCTGTGCACAGTAGGTACCTAACTATTCCAGACGAAAGAAGTTACAGTGCGGTTAAATGCTCTGCCAGTGTTTTTTTTAGCACTAGCACGCATACGGCATACCGACACGTACTGTGACGCGGGGGGTACTGCTGCTCGCTCGCTCGCAGTCGCAGTCGCAGTGCAGGCAGGCACTGGCATTGATTCGAGGAACAAGTTTCGCTAAGCTCACGATAGTACGTGGCAGGCAGGCAGGCCATGTTTTGGTCAACAATGTACGCCCGGTACGTGCGGCGGCACGGTTTCCCTCGACCCTGCATGCAATGCAGGCTCCAGCAGTCCCGGCTAGGTAGGTAGCTAGACATTTGAACTCATCAAGTCGTCGTCATCATCATCCCTTGTGGATCGGACGGACCATCTACACTACACCCCTGGCTGGCTACCTCAGACAGACAAGCTACTATCGTGAAAAATCCAAACAGCCCTACGCACGCCTTTGGCTGCCTGCCTATCCGCGTCAGGTCGCGCAGCCGGAGCCAGAGGCCGGAGGCCGAGCGCGCCCTTGTCTCGCACGCAGCCTCGGCCGGGCCTACTCCCATACCGGGCACGGCTCGGTCCCCGACCAAAACCGACGGACGATGGGGGCGGGGGCGGGGGAGGGCCGCCGACCGGGCCACGGGTTTTGTCAGGTTGACACCGGAGCCGCGAGCTGGCCATCGCATGGGTTGGTTAATGGAGAGTTATCGCGGCTGACAGCACGCACGCTGCCGGCTCTCGTTGGCGTGGCGTGTGGGCGTGGGCGTCGCCCGCCCGGCCCGTCGAAACGATTGACGCGATGCGATGCGAGCCGCGCGCTGTCCCGTGCCCGTGTCCGTGCCCGTGTCCGTGCCCGTGTGACCGGGGTTAATGAGCCTGTCCTGTGGCGGAGAGTGTTACGGCCCACTACTACGGGGGTGATTGGACGCCACACGCCTGCGCAACGAGCGGTGCGTGTGTGCTGGGCTGCAATACTGCCTGCCCTGCCTCTGCTCTGCCGACTGCCGTGCGTGGTGGAGTAACGGCATCATCGGATCGTCGCATAGATCTACAGTCTGAATCTTTTCCATTAAAAGACGCGAGAAAGAAGGACGTATAAAAGCTCATGTTTTTTCACCCCCTTCCAGCGTCAAAGTGAATGTCTTCACAATAATTACACCCTTCATGATTGTATATAGCTTTAACACCATCACAATACAATATCAAGAACTACTCCAGTATTAGCAACAGTTATACCTTCGAATAATTTTACTACACAAATAGAATCGGAGATCTACCGAACAATACTAATTATGTAATATTTAATATTTCTTTATATGAACGTAGTCGAAGTTAACATGCATCTTCTAAATATATGATTGCGAGCAAGGGTTTATTAAATTAATCAGTCATATTATCACAGGACTTACATGGTTTTTCCCGCACCCTCAGCTCACGAGGATAGCCAAACACATTCTCGTACTGACTTTGTATATTGTGATCTCTCTGAGTGGTAAGTGGTTAGTATATATAGCTACTAATGTCTATTTGCTCGATCTCTATGATATGATAGTACCACCACAATATAAACACAAAGGTGATCTAAGACTGTCTACAACATGCAGTGTAAAATACAGGACACGAAATTATAGATGACACTGTTTGCAGAATAAAATTTGGAATATGGGGTGAGATAGGGGATGGAATAGAGGACCTGCGGAAGATAGCCTAAGAACTAACATTATACGAATAAGATCTATATATCTCACCATAGTTTAGTCTTGATTCTTCGAGAAACAGTCCAAAAAAACCAATCTACAAATTTTCTTGAACTTGTTCTAAATTTAAAATGAAGTTCAAAATTTTGTTTCAAAAAGCCTGTATGCGAGTTGATCTCACCAAAGAAAATATAGTGATATATATTGGTTCCAAAAATCTTAAAAATATTTTGCAAATATTGCCTATGTGAATCTCTTCAAATTCTTCCAAAAATACTAACTAAATATTCCACCAATACTTTTCTAAATATGTCAAAGTTAAAAATGTTTGATTCCGAAATACAAGAACGACCAACATTTGTGGGTGGATAGAGTACCGTTTAGTGGTTCCTCCATCTAACCCCAACAAGTCTTTTAATTATCTTGTTCCTATACTGTAAATAGCTAGAGGGTATCCCATGTATGCCATACCCCATGTGTTTAACGTATACAATATATATACAAATATATTTATTAGGATCGAATAAGGAAGGACTCTATGAGGTCCCCCAGTAGGACCACTCGCCGAGACCAAATCTTACCAAAGAGCGTCCGGATCTCACTTGATAACCCATTCGGAGCTCGACGTCCACCTTCCCCACGCTTACTAGGAAGGTGGAAGATGGCCCTCCCGTCAGAAAGGACCTCGGAAGGCCTTCCGAGGGGTTAGGCATGCCGATCAGAGATCAAGTGATCAGAAGACATCTGACCCCGAAGATCGCCACCCAAGATTGCGCCCCGCTCCATTGCATAATGGAGTCATACTCACTGTGTGATGACCATCGCAGGCAGGGTCCGCGCTTAAACTGTGCAAATACCGAATAAACCCTCCAGAAATTCACATGAATTACTCAGGGGTTGGGGGCTACATCTAGCAGATGTGCTCGTGTGCACCCGAGATTTCAGTTATCAGAAGGAGCGAGACAATAATTGAAAGGGAAATGAGCTTAAAACATTTCCTATAAATCGATTTTGGTGTTTGACGTCCATCACAAACCATGTGGACTAACTAGTTTGCTTAGATGACATTTATCTCAGGTGCATAAGGTTCAACATAAACCAAGAAAGAAATTAAGTTGGGGACTCAACCAAGTTTGGAGCAAAGACTAGAAATGGTGCTGCCAGTGGTGCACCGGACACTATCCGGTGCCCAGGTCAAGGCACCAACGAACTGGCCACTCTCGGGTTTTCTCGGAGGCGCTCCGCTATAATTCACCGGAGTGTCCGATGAGCCAACGGAGCAACGGTCATCTACGCGCAACGGTCGACTGCAAAAGTGAACAGTGCGCGGTCAGAAGTCAGAGCAGGAAGTCAGAACGCACCGGACATGTCCGATGTGCCACCGGACTGCCTGGTGCAGCTAGAAGACAAAGGATTTCAACGGTCAACCGCTCCAAACCCCAACGGGCAGCTGACGTGGCACGCACCGGACAGTGAACAGTAGCATGTCCGGTGCGCCATCGATAGCAACGCTATAATAGTGGTTGGGGCTATAAATACCCCCTAACCACCTCCATTCAAGTCATCCAAGTTTTCTAAACTTCACATTCATTATAAGAGCAAAAGACTACACTCCAAGACACATTCAATAGATCAAATCCTCTCTAAGCCTCCAAATCAACTCAATTGCTTAGTGACTTGAGAGAGGGTGTTTTGTGTTCTTTTGTTGCTCTTGTTGCTTGGATTGTTTTCTCCTTCTCATTCTTATTCTTCTAAGTGCTTTGTAAAGCTAGCAAGAGACACCTAAGTGTGTGGTGATCCTTGCGGGGTCTTAGTGACCCAAGTGATTAAGGAGAGGCCTCGACCGGTCTGTGTGACCGATTGAGAAAGGGAAAGGGTTGGAATAGACCCAGCCTTTGTGGCCTGCTCAACGTGGACTAGGTTCTTTGGAACCGAACCTCGGTAAACAAATCACCGTGTTCACTTGTTGATCTTCACTTGATTTGTTTCCCCTCTTTCCTCTCGCTAAAAGTTCTCTTGCTTATATTGATTTGAGTTTGCTCCCAAACGTTATCCTCATTGATTGAGCAAACTCTATGCAAGGAGAACTATCTTCCATACTTCGATTTAATTCTAACACTAACCCCGGCCTTAGTACGTGTTTAAAGTTCACAAATTTCATGTTTCGCCTATTCACCCCCCACCTCTAGGCGACTTTCAATAATGGATTCACACTCAGTGTGTGACGACCATCACAGGAAGGGCCCACCCCTAAACTGCGTGAATATCGACTAACCACCCCCCAAAGAAATTCACATAAATTGCTCAGGGGCTCGGGGCATACATCTAGTAGATGCGCTTGTGCGCACCCGAGATTATAGCCCATGGCGGAAGCCTCCATGCAACTCCAAAGGAGTGACATGAAGGCCTGGGGGCTGTTGTCGGGTACTCAGGAACCGGGTACCCAAAGCAAGCCCATAGCCTCTTAGGAAATCACCCACATGCTGATCAGGGCCTTGCCGAGCAACCCTGCAAGGCGGAGCGGTCAACCAAGTCCCCGTCGAGCAATTCTGCAAGGCGGGGCGACTGAGCAACCCTACAATGCCGAGTGGTCAACCAAGTCCCCATCAAGCACCGACCACATCCTCGTCGAGCAACTCTATGAGATGGAGCGACTGACCAAGTCCCCGTCGAGCACCGACTCGATGCTCGCCAAGCAACTCAGCGAGGCGGAAGTCCCAGTCAAGTACTCTCGACCCGCATCAGCAAGGAAAAGACACGTTACCCTTAGACCCCTTGGACGAACAAACGAGACATTATACCGTGACGGGAGTGTGGCTACACACAACCCTACAGACAACGACAAAAGGACTACGTCGTCCAAGGGCAACGCACCACGCTCTCGCTAGTAGAATGCAACACACCCTAAAGGAATACTACGATCAGCACTACACTAGACTAGGGCACGAGACTAAACCCGTGTAAACCCTATGTCTCAAACCCCACGTTCGAGTCTCAGCGATTCACCATTTGGAGTGAGTCTATGCTAGCTTCCTCGCCAAACACAAATCCTATTGTCCCTAGTTTCTAAAACCATGACAGAGGTATTCAACATGATGCTCACATACTACGGGGGTGGATATCCCACAGGTTCCCATGAACACTAAAACGTGTCATGGGTCGCCTAACAGATTCTCTCTTGGGTCGTCCTAGGGACAGACTAGCAAGTGATTAAGGAGAAGTCTCGACCAGTCCGTGTGACCGATTGAGAGAGGGAAAGGGTTGGAATAGACCCAGCCTTTGTGGCCTCCTCAACGCAGACTAGGTTCTTTGGAACCGAACCTCGGTAAACAAATCACCATGTTCACTTGTTTATCTTCACTTGATTTGTTTCCCCTCTTTCCTCTCTCTAAATGTTCTCTTGCTTATATTGATTTGAGTTTGCTCCCAAACGTTATCCTCATTGATTGAGCAAACTCTAAGTAAGGAGAACTATCTTCCATACTCCGATTTAATTCTAACGCTAACCCCGACCTTAGTACGTGTTTAAAGTTCATAGATTTTAAGTTTTGCCTATTCACCCCCCCTCTAGGCGACTTTCAATTGGTATCAAAGCCCGGTACTTCATTAAGAGTCTAACAACTCGAAGTGATGTCGGGAGATCACGCCAAGAGGGAGATAGCCACCGGCGACAAGGCCGAAGGCTCGGGAAGGAAGAACAATGAACGGACTCCATCAAGAGAGTCTAGCGACAAGTACAAGGAGGAATCCGCTTCCTCCATCAAGTCACATAGGAAGGGTGACAAGAATAAAAAGAAAATGAAGAAGGTGGTCTACTACGAGTCCACTACTTTGAAGTGTCAAGAGCGCAAGAAGTATAGTAAGATGCCTCTACGCTATCCTCGTATTCCAAAATGCGCTCCTCTACTTTCCGTACCCCTAGGCAAACCACCATATCTTGATGGTGAAGATTATTGTATGTGGAGTGATAAAATGAGGCACTATCTAACCTCACTCCACGAAAGCATTTGGGATATTGTTGAGTTCGGAGCGCAGGCACCACAGGTGGGCGACGAGGACTATGACTCAGATGAGCCACCCAAATTAGGCATTTTAATTCCCAATTGACTTCTATACTCCTCGCTTCTTTGTGTGGAGAGGAGTATAATAAGGTACAGGGGTTGAAAAATGCCAAAGAAATTTGGGATGTCCTCAAGACGGTGCACGAAGGGGGCGAGGTGACCAAATCACCAAGCACAAGACGATCGAGGGAGAGCTCGGTCCATTCGTCCTCAACAAAGGAGAGGAGCCACAAGCAACGTACAACCGACTCAAAACTATGGTCAACCAAGTGCGCAACCTCAGGAGCACAAAATGGGATGCCCATGAAATGGTCAAGGTTATTTTAAGATCTCTCGTTTTTTGTAATCCCACTCAAGTGCAGCTAATCCGTGGAGATCAAAAATATAAACAGATGTCTCTCGAGGAGGCAATTGGCAAGTTTGTGAGCTTTGAACTAATGATCAAAGATTCCAAACACATTGTCAACTTGGAGTAGGGCGCCACTTCCACACCCGAAGTGCAACCCGTTGCATTCAAAGCAACGGAAGAGAAGAAGGACGAGTCTACACCAAGTAGACTCCCAATTGACGCCTCCAAGCTCGACAACGAGTAGATGGCTCTTATCATTAAGAGCTTTCGACAAATCCTCAAACAAAGGAAGGGGAAGGATTACAAGCCCCGTTCCAAGAGGATGTGTTATAGGTGTGGTAAGTCCGGTCACTTTATTGCTAAATGTCCATATACAAGTGATAGTGACAGGGACGACGACAAGAAGGGGAAGAAAAAGATGGAGAAGAAGAAATATTACAAGAGGAAGGGTGGCGAGGCGCACATGGGACAGGAATGGGACTCCGATGAGAGCTCCACTAACTCCTCCTCTGACGAGGACGCCGCCAACATCGCCATCAACAAGGGACTTCTCTTCCCCAACGTCAACCACAAATGCCTTATGGCTAAGGAGGGCAAAATAAGAAGGTACATTCTAGAGATAACCCCAAATATACTACATCTGATGATGAGGGTAGCTCTAGTGATAATGAAGATGATTTAACTTCTCTTTTTGCTAACCTCACTAAGGATCAAAAGAAGAAAATTAATGAATTAATAGAATCCATTAACGAGAAGGATGATCTCTTGGAATGTCAAGAGGACTTGCTCGTTAAGGAAAATAAAAAATTTGTTAAGTTGAAAAATGCTTATGCTCTAGAGGTAGAAAAATGTGAAAATTTATCCAAAGAGCTTAATATGTGCAATGATTCAATTTCTTGTCTTAGAATTGAGAATGAAAATTTAAATGCTAAGATAGAAGAATTGAACGCCTTACAATATTTCTACATCTATGGTTGAGCATGCCACCATTTGCACTAGATGTAGAGATGTCAATGTTGATGCTATGAATGATCAAATTACTATGATTAAAGAACAAAATGATCACATAGCAAAATTAAATGCTAAAATTGTCGAGCATGAAATAGAAAACTAAAATTTTAAATTTTCTCAAAGCATGCTTTATAATGGGAGACGCCCTGGCATTAAGGATGACATTGGCTTCCAACAAGGGAGCCAAAGCAACATCAAGCTTAATGCCTCTAAGAACAAACTGTCTAATTTTGTTAAGCGTAAGGCTCCTATGGTTCAGGATAGAGAGGGTTACATTTTATATCCTGAGAACTATCCTGAGCAAAAAAATTAGGAAAATCCATGCTAGAAAACCTTATAATGTTTCTCATCATGCTTTTATGTATAGTAATGAGGCATCTAGCTCTAGGCATTCAACTCATATCAAAATGCCTAAAAAGAAAATTCCTAATGCATCAAATGAGCATAACATTTCATTTAAAATTTTTGATGCATCTTATGTGCTCACTAACAAATCAGGCAAAGTAGTTGCCAAATACGTTGGGGGCAAACACAAGAGTCCAAAGACTTGTGTTTGGGTACCCATGGTGCTTGTTTCTATTGTTAAAGGACCCAAGACCGTTTGGGTACCTAAGAACAAGGCCTAAATTTGTTTTGTAGGTTTATGCATCCGGTGGGTCAAGTTGGATAGTCGACAGCGGGTGCACAAACCACATGACAGGGGAGAAAAGAATGTTCTCCTCATATGAGAAAAATGATGATCCCCAAAGAGCCATCACATTCGAGGATAGAAATCAAGGTTTGGTCAAAGGTTTGGGTAAAATTGCTATATCTCCTGACCATTCTATTTCCAATATTTTTCTTGTAGATTCTTTAGACTACAACTTGCTTTCAGTTTCTCAATTATGCAAAATGGGTTACAATTGTCTTTTTACTGATATTGGTGTTACTGTCTTTAGAAGAAGTGATGATTCAATACCATTTAAGGGAGTGTTAGATGGTCAGCTATATTTAGTTGATTTTAATGATAACAATGCTGAACTAGACACTTGCTTAATTGTTAAGACTAATATGGGCTGGCTCTAGCATCACAGACTTGCTCATGTTGGGTTGAAGAATCTTCACAAGCTTCTAAAGGGAGAATACATTTTAGGACTAACAAATGTTCATTTTGAGAAAGACAGGATTTGTAGCGCATGTCAAGCAGGAAAGCAAGTTGGAGTTCATCATCCACACAAGAACATCATGACGACCGACAGGCCGCTTGAACTACTCCACATCGATCTATTCGGCTCGATTGCTTACATAGGCATCAACGGGAGTAAGTATTGTCTTGTTATTGTGAATGACTATTATCGCTTCACTTGGGTATTCTTTTTAGAGGACAAATCTCAAACCCAAGAGACCTTAAAGAGATTCTTGAGACAGGCTCGAAATGAGTTCGGATTAAGGATAAAGAAGATTAGAAGCGACAATGGAACGGAGTTCAAGAGTTCACAAATCGAAGGATTTCTTGAGGAGGAGGGCATCAAGCATGAGTTCTCTTCTCCCTACACACCTCAACAAAATGGTATAGTGGAGAGGAAGAATAGAACTCTCTTGGATATGGCAAGAACCATGCTTGATGAGTACAAGACACCGGATCGGTTTTGGGCAGAGGCGATTAACACCGCTTGCTACTCAATCAACCGACTCTACCTTCACCAAATCCTCATGAAAACATCGTATGAACTCCTCACCGGTAAAAAGCCCAATATTTCTTACTTTAGAGTTGTTTGGAGCAAATGCTTTATTCTTATTAAGAGAGGTACAAATTCTAAATTTGCTCCTAAAGCAGTAGAAGGTTTTTTACTTGGTTATGACTCAAACACAAGGGCATATAGAGTCTTCAACAAGTCCACTGGATTAGTTGAAGTTTCTTGTGACATTGTGTTTGATGAGAGTAATGACTCTCAAGTAGAGCAAGTTGATCTTGATGAATTAGATGATGAATAGGCTCCATGCGTCGCGCTAAGGAACATGTCCATCGGGGATGTGTGTCCAAAAGAATCCGAAGAGCCTCTGAGAGCACAAGATCAACCATCATCTTCCATGCAAGTATCTCCACCAACTCAAGATGAGGACATGGCTCAACAACAAGAGGATGAAGATCAAGATGATGATCCACCTCAAGAGGAGGACATTGATCAAGGGGGAGATGAAGATGATAAAGACAAGGAAGATGATCAAGAAATTCAGGATCAAAGACCGCCACACCCAAGAGTCCACCAAGCAATTCAAAGGGATCACCCCGTCAACTCCATACTTGGTGACATTCACAAGGGAGTAACCACTAGATCTCGAGTTGCTCATTTTTGTGAACATTACTCTTTTGTATCTTCTATTGAGCCATACAGGATAGAGGATGCACTAAGAGATCTGGATTGGGTGGTGGCAATGCAAGAGGAGCTCAACAACTTCACGAGAAATGAGGTATGGCATTTAGTTCCACGTCCTAACCAAAATGTTGTAGGTACCAAGTGGGTATTCCGCAACAAACAAGATGATAATGGTGTGGTGACAAGGAACAAAGCACGACTTGTTGCAAAAGGTTATTCACAAGTCAAAGGTTTGGATTTCGATGAAACCTATGCACCTGTAGCTAGGCTCGAGTCAATTCGTATATTACTTGCCTATGCTACTTACCATGGCTTTAAGTTGTATCAAATGGACGTGAAGAGTGCCTTCCTCAATGGTCCTATCAAGGAAGAGGTATATGTTGAGAAACCTCTCGGCTTTGAAGATAGTGAGTATCCTAACCATGTTTATTAGCTCTCAAAGGAACTTTATGGGCTCAAGCATGCCCCAAGAGCATGGTATGAATGCCTACGCAACTTCCTTATCACTAATGGCTTCAAAGTTGGTAAAGATGACCCTACTCTCTTGACTAAAACAATTGCTAAAGACTTGTTTATATGCTAAATTTATGTTGATGATATTATATTTGGGTCTACTAACAAGTCAACTTGTGAAGAATTTAGTAGGATTATGATACAGAAATTCGAGATGTCAATGATGGGGAAGTTGAAGTATTTTCTTGGATTTCAAATCAAGCAACTCTAAGAGGGCACCTTCATCAGCCAAACTAAGTACATTCAAGACATACTTAAGAAGTTTGGAATGAAGAATGGCAAACCCATCAAGACACCCATGGGTACAAATGGGCATCTCGACCTCGACACGGGAGGTAAATCCGTAGATCAAAAGGTATACCAGTCGATGATAGGTTCTTTACTCTATTTATGTGCTTCACGACCGAATATTATGCTTTATGTATGCATGTGTGCAAGGTTCCAGGCGAATCCTAAGGAAGTTCACCTTAGGACCGTAAAAATAATCATGAGATATTTAGTTTACACTCCTAAGTTTGGGCTTTGGTACCCCAAGGGATCTACCTTTGATTTAATTGGGTATTCCGATGTTGATTATGCCGGATGTAAAATTGATAGGAAGAGCACATCAGGGACTTGTCAGTTTCTGGGGAGATCCCTGGTGTCTTAGGCTTTAAAGAAATAAAACTCACTAGCTCTTTCCACTGCCGAAGCCGAGTATATTGTTGTAGGACACTGTTATGCACAATTACTCTGGATGAGGCAAACCCTTAGGGACTATGGCTACAAGTTGAGCAAAGTCCTTCTCGTATGTGATAATGAGAGTGCAATCCACATGGCGGATAATCCTGTTGAACACAGCCACACTAAGCACATAGACATCTGGTATCACTTTTTGGGAGATCACCAACAAAGGGGGGTATCGAAATTGCTTATGTTAGCACCCACAACCAATTAGGCGATATCTTTACCAAGCCACTGGATGAAAAGACTTTTAGCAAACTTAGAAATGAGCTAAACATCTTAGATTCTCGAAACTTTGATTGAAACATTGCGCACATTGCTCATTTATATACCTTTGATCATGTCTCTTTCATTTGGTACAAATGCATATTTCTTATTCTTCTTGTGCCAAGGCTAAGACTAATGTGCTTTCAAGTGTACTTCTATGTTTAGTCTTAAATTGAAAGGGAAATAGAGTATTCGGCAAAGGCAAAGCTTCCACTCCAACTCTCACAGTATCATTTATCCTTTGCCTTTACTCATGAAAATCTCAATTGGTATGATCTTTCACTCATATACTTTAATTACCAAAGGGGAGAATTTAAAGGGCTCTCAAGATTCTTCGTTTTTGGCGATTAATGCCAAAGGGGAAGAATTTATTGGCCCAAAGCAAAAGGACCGCACCACCAACTATTTTTAAAATTTTCAAAAATTAGGAAGAAATTATTTCAACTGGTATTTGTTTCACAAAAGGGAAGAGGTCATTTCAATTGCAAAAACTCTCTTGACAGCTAAGGGGAGAACTTCTATTGGGGGAGCTTTCATTTAGTCAAAAGGAAAGCATTTGAAACAGGGGGAGGAATTTCAAATCTTGAAAATGCTTCTTGAAATCATATTTTTATACCTTTGGCTATTTGCAAAAGAAATTGAAAAGACTTTTCCAAAAGATTTGCAAAAACAAGCAAGTGGTGCAAATGTGGTCCAAAATGTTAAATAGAAGAAAGCAATCACATTTATTCTTAGACTTATGTAGAAAGTCTTTCAATTGGTTTAAATCTAAGTAAGCTATGCACATCTATCATAATTGCAATCTAGTTACATTTTTACACTTTATATTTGCTTTGGTTTGTATGGGCATCAATCGCCAAAAAGGGGGAGATTGAAAGGGAAATGAGCTTAAAACATTTCCTATAAATTGATTTTGGTGTTTGACATCCATCACAAACCATGTGGACTAACTAGTTTGCTTAGATAACATTTATCTCATGTGCACAAGGTTCAACATAAACCAAGAAAGAAATTAAGTTGGGGACTCAACCAAGTTTGGAGCAAAAACTAGAAATGGTGCTACCAGTGGTGCACCAGACACTGTCTGGTACCCAGGTCAAGGCATCAACGAACTAGCCACTCTCGAGTTTTCTGGGAGGCACTCCTCTATAATTCACCAGACTATACGGTGTGCACCGAACAGTGTCTAGTGAGCCAACAGAGCAACGGTCATCTACGCGCAACGGTCGACTACAAAAGTGAACAGTGCGCGGTCAGAAGTTAGAGCAAAAAGTCAAAACGTACTGGACATGTCCGGTGTGCCACCAGACTATCCGGTGCAGCTAGAAGACAAAGGACTTCAACGGTCAACCGCTCCAAACCCCAACAGGAAGCTGACGTGGCACACACTGGACAGTGAACAATAGCATGTCTCGTGCACCACCGGACTGTCCGGTGCGCCGTCGACAGCAACGGCTAGAATAGTGGTTGGGGCTATAAATACCCCCAACCACCTCCATTAAAGTCATCCAAGTTTTCTAAACTTCACATTCATTACAAGAGCAAAAGACTACACTCCAAGATACATTCAATAGATCAAATCCTCTCCAAGCCTCCAAATCAACTCAATTGCTTAGTGACTTGAGAGAGGGTGTATTGTGTTCTTTTGTTGCTCTTGTTGCTTGGATTGCTTTCTCCTTCTCTTTCTTATTCTTCTAAGTGCTTTGTAAAGCTAGCAAGAGATGACCATCACAGGAAAGGCCCACCCCTAAACTACACGAATATTGACTAACCACCGCCCCAAAGAAATTCACATAAATTGCTCAGGGGCTTGGGGCATACATCTAGTAGATGCGCTTGTGCGCGCCCGAGATTTTAGCCCACGGCGGAAGCCTCTATGCAACTCCAAAGGAGTGACATGAAGGCCTGGGGGCTGTTGTCGGGTACTCAGGAACCGGGTACCCAAAGCAAGCCCATAGCCTCTTAGGAAATCACCCACATGCTGATCAGGGCCTTGCCGAGCAACCCTGCAAGGCGGAGCGGTCGACCAAGTCCCCACCGAGCAATTCTGCAAGGCGGGGCAACTAAGCAACCCTGCAAGGCGGAGTGGTCAACCAAGTCCCCATCGAGCATCGACCACATCCCCGTTGAGCAACTCTACGAGATGGAGCGACTGACCAAGTCCTCGTCGAGCACTGACTCGATCCTCGCCAAGTAACTCAGCGAGGCAGAAGTCTCAGTCAAGTACTCTCGACCTGCATTAGCAAGGACAAGACACGTTACCCCTAGACCCCTTGGACGAACAAACGAGACATTATACCATGACCAGAGTGTGGCTACACACAACCCTATGGACAACGACAGAAGGACTACGCCGTCCAAGGGCAACGCACCATGCTCTCGCTAGGAGAATACAATTCTCCATTGTAAGGTTCTGCCTTTGAGCTATAAAAGGGCATGATCCCTTCCCGTTTCCTACGAGCACATTAGTTCTAACACACCCTAAAGGAATACTATGATCAGCACTACACTGATCGAGGGCACGAGACTGAACCCATGTAAACCCTATGTCTCAAACCCCACGTTTGAGTCTCAGCGATTCACCATTTGGAGTGAGTCTGTGCTAGCTTCCCCGCCAAACACAAATCCTATTGTCCCCGGTTTCTGAAACTACGACAAAGGTATTCAACATGATGCTCACATACTACGGGGGTGGATATCCTCCGGGTTCCCATGAAAACTAAAACGTGTCATGGGTCGCCTGACAGATTCTCTCTTGGGCCGTCCTATGGGACGGGCCAACAAAATGCAGCCATGCTGGGCAGGCCCCAACCTGAGCCAACAAAAACCAACACTCGAGTTAAGCGCTTCAGGGGGCATGGACGTATCGGGCGCTACAATTATGATCACTCGACAGGCTAAGCCCTCAGCGGAAGCTCGAGTTGTGATATCCTGGCCCCCGTGATGGTGATATCCTGGCCCAAGGCTTAATAAAATTAATAGAGAATCCATACCAACAAGGTGCATCTTCTTTTTCGGAAGCCTAGCTCAAAAGAACCTCCAAGTTAAGCGTGCTTGGCTTGGAGCAATTTGGGATGGGTGACCGACCGAGAAGTTTTCTCGGGTGCGCATTAGTGAGGACAAAGTGTGCATAAAAGACCCGTGTTGGTCTATGGGGACAATATATGACCCTAGAGAGCTGCCAGGAGTAAGTACCGCCGGTCCAGGGATTGGACGGGGTATTACAAGTGGTACCAGAGGCGACCCTCGAGGTTTCACGGGCGTGTGCGGGCTAGGGGTTCGGGTATATGGCGCATGGCACATGTGGGTCCGGAGTGGTCACATGGCATGGCATATGACGACACTGAAAGGGAAATGTGCCCTTGGGCCATTTCTAAGTATTTTGGTGATTGAGTGCCAATACAAGTGCTTAAGTGTTAATCTATGCCAATTGATGGACAAAGTGCAAATCAAGAGTAAAGGTATGTTTCTAAGACTTAGTACATTGTTTTAGAGACTAATGTATTGTGTCTAAGTGCTAGAAATAGGAAAAGTCCAATTTGGAAAAGACTTGGCTATGCAGCCAAGATTCTGCGCAGTCTGGGTGCACCAGACTGTCTGGTGGTGCACAGGACAGTGTCCGGTGCGCCAGGCTGGCGACTGTCAACAGGCTGCTCTCGGGAAGCGATCAACGGCGTACGGCTATAAATCACCGAACTGTCCGGTGGTGCACCGGATTGTCCGGTGAGCCATTCACAGGCGAAGTCGTCGCTCTCGGGAAGCGATTAATGGCGTACGACTATAATTCACCGGACTGTCCGGTGAGGCACCAGACTGTCCGGTGAGCCAACGGTCGGCCGCGTAATCCGCTCGCGACACGTGGCCGAGCCAACGGTCAGAAGGGGGCACCGGACTGTCCGGTGCGCCAACGGCTCTGGATCTTCAACGGTCGGCTGCGCCACAGAAGGAAAGAAATCCGCACCGGACAGTGTCCGGTGGTGCACCGGACTGTCCGGTGCGCCAGGCGACAGAAGGCAAGAATTGCCTTCCTGGAATGCTCTCAACGGCTCCTAGCTGCCTTGGGGCTATAAAAGGGACCCCTAGGCGCATGGAGGAGGACACCAAGCATTCTCTAAGCATTCCCAAGCACCAAGACTTCAATTCCGCGCGTTCGATTCTTTGTGATAGCAACTAGAGCTCCATTTGAGTAGTGTACTCTTCGGGTTGTGTTGAGAGCTCGTGTTGTGACTTGTGTGCGTGTTGTTGCTTTGATTTTGTGTCTTGTGTGCGTTGCTCATCCCAACCTTACTTTCGTGACTCTTTGTGAACATCTTTGTAAGGGAGAGAGGCTCCAAGTTGTGGAGATTCCTCGCAAGCGGGATATAGTAAAGTGCAAGCAAAACACCGTGGTATTCAAGTGGGTCTTTGGACCGCTTGAGAGGGGTTGAGTGCAACCCTCGTCCGTTGAGACGCCACAACGTGGAGTAGGCAAGTATTGGACTTGGCCGAACCACGGGATAAACCACTGTGCCATCTCTGTGTTGATTTCTTTGTGGTTATTGTGTTTTGCTAAGACTCCTCTCTAGCCACTTGTCCTTATTGTGCTAACTCCTAATCAAGTTTTTGTGGCACTAAGTTTCAAGTTTTACAGGATCACCTATTCACCCCCCTCTAGGTGTTCTCAATTGGTATCAGAGCCGTTCTCTTCAAGAAAGGGACTAATCGCCCGAAGAGATGGATCCTAAGGCAAGGGGATGGTGGTCAATGATAAGGAGAAGGAGTCCTTCGTCAATGATCCAAAGGATGACAAGCCTACTGACTCGGGGTCGGGCTACAAAAGAAAAGATGGGAAGAAGAAGAAAACGAGGCGCATCAAGGAGATCATCTACTACGACGACAGCGACGAGTCCTCTTCTTCCCAAAAGGACAACGACGACAACGACTACGAGAAAAATAAAACGGTCAATTCGAACTTTTCTTTTGATTACTCTCGTATTCCGCAAAGTACTAATGCTCATTTACTCTCCATTCCACTCAGCAAACCTCCTCACTTTGATGGAGAGGACTACGGATTTTGGAGTCACAAAATGCGTAGTCACTTGTTCTCTCTCCATCCAAGCATATGGGAGATAGTAGAGAGTGGAATGAAATTTGATAGTACTGATAGTCCCATGTTCATTAATGAGCAAATTCACAAAATGCACAAGCTACTACTGGTCTTCTAGCTTCATTATGCAGGGACGAATACCATAAGGTGAGCGGCTTGGATAACGCCAAGCAGATGTGGGACACCCTCAAGATCTCACATGAGGGGAACGACGTCACCATGCTCACCAAGATGGAGTTGGTGGAGGGCGAACTTGGGAGATTCGCAATGATCAGGGGCGAGGAGCCAACCCAAACGTACAATCGGCTCAAGACCCTCGTCAACAAAATAAGGAGCTATGGAAGCACGCGAAGGACGGACCACAACGTCGTCCGCCTAATGCTAAGGTCTTTTACTGTCCTCGATCCACATCTTGTGAACAATATTCGTGAGAATCCTAGGTACACCAAGATGTCGCCCGAGGAGATACTTGGAAAGTTCGTAAGCGGGCGGATGATGATCAAGGAGGCTAGATACGTTGATGATGCGTTGAATGGCCCAATCCAAGAGCCACAAACCATTGCTCTCAAAGCAACGAGGAGCAAGGAGGCGCTACCTAGCAAGGTGGCACAAGTTGAGGCTGCCGGGCTTAATGATGAAGAAATGGCCCTCATCATCAAGCGTTTCAAGACGGCGCTAAAGGGTCGCAAGGGGCATCCCAACAAGAACAAGACAAAGGGGAAGCGCTCATGCTTCAAATGTGGTAAGATTGGTCATTTTATCGCTAATTATCCCGATAATGATAGTGACCAGGAACAAGGGAACAAGAGGGAAAAGAAGAAGACTTACAAGAAGGCTAAGGGCGAGGCACACCTTGGCAAGGAGTGGGACTCGGATTGTTCGTCGTCCGACTCCGACAACAAAGGACTCGCTGCCACCGCCTTCAACAAATCGTTCCTCTTCCCCAACGAGCATCACACCTGCCTCATGGCAAGGGAAAAGAAGGTAAGCACTCATAATACTAGTACTTACGCTTCCTCAAGTGATGAAGAATCTAGCGATGATGAAATAGACTATTCATGTTTATTCAAGGGCTTAGATAGAACTAAGGTCGATAAGATTAATGAATTGATTGATGCTTTGAATGATAAGAATAGATTATTAGAAAAGAAAGATGATCTTTTGTATGAAGAACATGATAAGTTTGTAGAGGCTCAAAAATCCCTTGCTTTAGAAATTAAGAGGAATGAAATGCTTTCCTGTGAATTGTCTACATGCCATGACTCTATTTCTAGCTTAAAGAGCATAAATGATGATTTGTATGCTAAGTTAGAAATAGCTAATAAATCAACATCTTGTGTAGAACATGTTACAATTTGCAATAGGTGTAAAGATTTCAATATTGATGCTTGTAGCGAACACCTAGCTTCAATTTCAAAATTGAATGATGAAGTGGCTAGTCTTAATGTCCAACTTAAGACTAGCAAAAGTGAATTTGATAAGCTAAAATTTGCAAGGGATGCCTACACGATTGGTAGACACCCCTCAATTAAGGATGGTCTTGGCTTCAAGAGAGAAGTCAAGAACTTAACAAGCCATAAGGCTTCCATCTCCGCCAAGGAGAAAGGGAAGGCCCCTATGGCCAGAAGTACTCAAAAGAACCATGCTTTCATGTATCATGATAGGAGACATTCTAGGAATGCTTATAGAAGTTATGATGCTCATGCCATGTTTGCTTCTAGTTCTTTTATTATGCATGATAGAGATTTGGCTAGGAAAAATGCTATGCCTAGAAGAAATGTTGTTCATGTTCCTAGAAAAGTAAACAATGAACCTTCTACAATTTTTCATACTTGCAATGCTTCCTTTGCTATTTGTAGAAAGGATAAGAAGGTGATTGCTAGAGAATTAGGGGCAAAATGCAAGGGAGATAAAACTTGCATTTGGGTCCCTAAGGATATTGTCACTAACCTTGTAGGACCCAACAAGAGTTGGGTACCTAAGACCCAAGCCTAAATTTGCCTTGCAGGTTTATGCATCCGGGGGATCAAGCTGGATTATCGACAGCGGATGCACAAACCACATGACGGGGGAGAAGAAGATGTTCACCTCCTACGTCAAGAACAAAGATTCCCAAGACTCAATCATATTCGGTGATGGGAATCAAGGCAAGGTGAAAGGGTTAGGAAAAATAGCTATTTCATCCGAGCACTCCATTTCCAATGTGTTTTTAGTTGAGTCGCTTGGATATAACTTGTTGTCTGTGAGTCAGCTTTGTAACATGGGATATAACTGTTTATTCACAAATGTAGATGTGTCTGTCTTTAGAAGAAGTGATGGTTTATTAGCTTTTAAGGGTGTATTAGACGGCAAACTCTATTTAGTTGATTTTGCAAAAGAGGAGGCCGGTCTAGATGCATGCTTAATTGCTAAGACTAGCATGGGCTGGCTGTGGCATCGCCGTTTAGCTCATGTGGGGATGAAGAACCTTAACAAGCTTCTAAAGGGAGAACACGTGATAGGTCTAACTAATGTAACTTTCGAAAAAGATAGACCTTGTGCAGCTTGTCAAGCAGGTAAACAGGTGGGAAGCTCTCATCATACCAAAAATGTGGTGACCACATCAAGACCTTTGGAGTTGCTTCATATGGACCTCTTCGGACCCGTCGCCTATGTAAGCATAGGAGGAAGTATGGTCTTGTTATAGTTGATGATTTTTCCCGCTTCACTTGGGTATTCTTTTTGCAGGATAAATCTGAAACCCAAGGGACCCTCAAGCGCTTTCTAAGAAGAGCTCAAAATGAGTTTGAGCTCAAGGTGAAGAAGATAAGGAGCGACAACGGGTCCGAGTTCAAGAACCTTCAAGTGGAGGAGTACCTTGAGGAGGAAGGGATCAAGCACGAGTTCTCCGCTCCCTACACACCACAGCAAAATGGTGTGGTAGAGAGGAAGAACAGAACACTCATAGACATGGCGAGGACGATGCTTGGAGAGTTCAAGACCCCCGAGCGGTTTTGGTCGAAAGCCGTGAACACGGCTTGCCACGCCATCAACCGAGTCTACCTTCACCGCCTCCTCAAGAAGACTTCGTATGAGCTTCTAACCGGTAACAAACCCAATGTGTCTTACTTTCATGTATTTGGGAGCAAATGCTATATTCTAGTGAAGAAAGGTAGAAATTCTAAGTTTGCTCCCAAAGCTGTAGAAGGGTTTTTGTTAGGTTATGACTCAAATACAAAGGCGTATAGGGTCTTCAACAAATCATCGAGTTTGGTTGAAGTCTCTAGCGATGTTATATTTGATGAGACTAATGGCTCTCCAAGAGAGCAAGTTGTTGATCTTGATGATGTAGATGAAGGAGACGTTCCAACGGCCGCAATACGCACCATGGCGATTGGCGATGTGCGACCACAGGAACTCGAGGAGCAAGATCAACCTTCTTCCTCAACGATGGTGCATCCCCCAACTCAAGACGATGAACAGGTTCATCAAGAGGAGGCATGTGATCAAGGGGGAGCACATGATGTCCAAGTTGAAGAGGAAGAAGCACCTCAGGCCCCTCCAACCCAAGTTCGAGCGACGATTCAAAGGAATCATCCCGTCGACCAAATTTTGGGTGACATTAGCAAGGGAGTAACTACTCGTTCTCGATTAGTTAATTTTTGTGAGCAATACTCCTTTGTCTCTTCTATTGAGCCTTTCAGGGTAGAAGAGGCCTTGCTAGATCCGGACTGGGTGTTGGCCATGCAGGAAGAGCTCAACAACTTCAAGCGTAATGAAGTTTGGACACTAGTGCCGCGTCCCAAGCAAAATGTTGTGGAAACCAAGTGGGTGTTCCGCAACAAACAGGACGAGCACGGGGTGGTGACGAGGAACAAGGCTCGACTTGTGGCAAAAGGTTATGCCCAAGTCGCAGGTTTGGACTTTGAGGAGACTTTTGCTCCTATGGCTAGGCTAGAGTCCATTCGTATTTTGCTAGCATATGATGCTCACCATTCTTTTAGGTTGTTCCAAATGGATGTGAAGAGCGCTTTCCTCAACGGGCCAATCAAGGAGGAGGTGTACGTGGAGCAACCCCCTGGCTTCGAGGATGAACGGTACCCTGACCACGTATGTAAGCTCTCTAAGGCGCTCTATGGACTTAAGCAAGCCCCAAGAGCATGGTATGAATGCCTTAGAGACTTTTTAATTGCTAATGCTTTCAAGGTTGGGAAAGCCGATCCAACTTTATTCACTAAGACTTGTGATGGTGACTTATTTGTGTGCCAAATTTATGTCGATGACATAATATTTGGTTCTACTAACCAAAAGTCTTGTGAAGAGTTTAGCAAGGTGATGACTCAAAAGTTTGAGATGTCGATGATGGGCGAGTTGAACTACTTCCTTGGGTTCCAAGTGAAGCAACTCAAGGACGACACCTTCACCTCCCAAACGAAGTACAAACAAGACTTGCTAAAGCGGTTTGGGATGAAGGACGCCAAGCCCGCAAAGACTCCGATGGGAACTGACGGACACGTCGACCTCAACAAAGGAGGTAAGTCCGTTGATCAAAAAGCATACTGGTCCATGATAGGTTCTTTGCTTTATTTATGCGCTAGTAGATCGGATATTATGCTTAGTGTATGCATGTGTGCTAGATTTCAATCCGATCCAAGGGAGTGTCACTTAGTGGCCGTGAAGCGAATTCTTAGATATTTAGTCGCTACGCCTTGCTTCGGGATCTGGTATCCAAAGGGGTCTACCTTTGACCTAATTGGATATTCAGACTCCGATTATGCTGGATGTAAGGTCGATAGGAAGAGTACATCAGGGACGTGCCAATTCTTAGGAAGGTCCCTGGTGTCATGGAGTTCTAAGAAACAAACTTCCGTTGCCCTATCCACCGCTGAGGCCGAGTATGTTGCCGCAGGACAGTGTTGCGCGCAACTACTTTGGATGAGGCAAACCCTCCGGGACTTTGGCTACAATCTGAGTAAAGTCCCACTCCTATGTGACAATGAGAGTGCTATCCACATAGCGGATAATCCTGTTGAGCACAGCCGCACAAAGCACATTGACATCCAGCATCACTTTTTGAGAGACCACCAGCAAAAGGGAGATATTGAAGTGTTTTATATTAGCACCGAGAACCAGCTAGCCGATATCTTTACCAAGCCTTTAGATGAGAAGACCTTTTGCAGGCTGCGTAGTGAGCTAAATGTCTTAGATTCGCGGAACTTGGATTGATTTATAGCATACATGTGTATTATGCTTTGATCATGTTCCCTTATGCATTTTGTTGTTTACTTATGGTGCTCAAGTTGTACCAACACTCCCCGGACCTCACAAGTCCTTTTGCAAGTGATGCACATATTTAGGGGGAGATGTGCTACAACTTGACCCTTTGAGACTAACCGTGTGCTTGAGTTTGCTTGATTTAGTCTCAAAGGTGGATTGAAAGGGAAAGGTGGACTTGGACCATGCAAGACTTCCACTGTACTCCGATGAGAGGATAACTTACTCCAAGTCCATCTCAATATCCTTATTGCCTTGGTACTCTTATTTGAAGATTTTGGTGAGGCAATGGGGTTTAAGGGCCGAGATTGATCCTGTTTTGGTGCTTGATGCCAAAGGGGGAGAAAATAAGGCTAAAGCAATAAATGAATCCGCTACCACTTGAGAATTTTGAAAATAGTATAATAAAGCTTTTGGTTTGTCAAAACTCCGTTGTTGTCTCTTTTGTCAAAAGCTGGCTTCTTGTGGGAGAATAGTTGATTATGGGGAAAAGGGGAGTTTTTGAAATCTTTGATCAATTTCTCTTGGAACAACTCTCTTTATGTCTCAACAAGTATGTTTGACTTAGAGATAGGAAATTGAGGTTGATTTGCAAAAACAAAACTAAGTGGTGGCAAAGAATGATCCAAATATGCCAAATTTGAATCAAAACAAATTTGTGTTCTCATTCGCATTAATGTTGCACTTCTTTAGTTGCTTTTTGTTGTGTTGGCATAAATCACCAAAAAGGGGGAGATTGAAAGGGAAATGTGCCCTTGGGCCATTTCTAAGTATTTTGGTGATTGAGTGCCAACACAAGTGCTTAAGTGTTAATCTATGCCAATTGATGGACAAAGTGCAAATCAATAGTAAAGGTATGTTTCTAAGACTTAGTACATTGTTTTAGAGACTAATGTATTGTGTCTAAGTGCTAGAAACAGGAAAAGTCCAATTTGGAAAAGACTTGGCTATGCAGCCAAGACTCTGCGCAGTCTGGGTGCACCGGACTGTCCGGTGGTGCACCGGACAGTGTCCGGTGCGCCAGGCTGGCGACTGTCAACATGCTGCTCTCGGGAAGCGATCAACGGCGTACGACTATAAATCACCGGAATGTCCGGTGGTGCACCGGACTGTCCGGTGAGCCATTCACAGGCGAAGTCGTCGCTCTCGGGAAGCGATTAACGACGTACAGCTATAATTCACCGGACTGTCCGGTGAGCCAACGGTCGGCCGGGCCAACGGTCGGCCTGTAATCCGCGCGCGACACGTGGCCGAGCCAACGGTTAGAAGGGGGCACCGGACTGTCCGATGTGCACCGGACAGTGTCCGGTGCGCCAACGGCTCTGGATCTTCAACGGTCGGCTGCGCCACAGAAGGAAAGAAATCTACACCGGACAGTGTTCGGTGGTGCACCGGACTGTCCGGTGCGCCAAGCGACAGAAGGCAAGAATTGCCTTCCTGGAATGCTCTCAACGGCTCCTAGTTGCCTTGGGGCTATAAAAGGGACCCCTAGGCGCATGGAGGAGGACACCAAGCATTCTCTAAGCATTCCCAAGCACCAAGACTTCAATTCCGTGCATTCGATTCTTTGTGATAGCAACTAGAGCTCCATTTGAGTAGTGTACTCTTCGGGTTGTGTTGAGAGCTCGTGTTGTGACTTGTGTGCGTGTTGTTGCTATGATTTTGTGTCTTGTGTGCGTTGCTCATCCCAACCTTACTTCCGTGACTCTTTGTGAACATCTTTGTAAGGGCGAGAGGCTCCAAGTTGTGGAGATTCCTCGCAAGCGGGATATAGTAAAGTGCAAGCAAAACACCGTGGTATTCAAGTGGGTCTTTGGACCGCTTGAGAGGGGTTGAGTGCAACCCTCGTCCGTTGGGACGCCACAACGTGGAGTAGGCAAGTATTGGACTTGGCCGAACCACGGGATAAACCACTGTGCCATCTTTGTGTTGATCTCTTTGTGGTTATTGTGTTTTGCTAAGACTCCTCTCTAGCCACTTGGCCTTATTGTGCTAACTCCTAATCAAGTTTTTGTGGCACTAAGTTTCAAGTTTTACAGGATCACCTATTCACCCCCCCTCTAGGTGCTCTCAGACACTAGATACACAAACATGGCTAAGAGGGAGGTTCCTAGATTGGGGTTGACCGACGAGGACGTCAGTCTTCTAAGGGGGTGGATTGTGATATCCTGTCCCCTTGGATGGTGATATCTTGGCCCAAGGCTTAATAGAATTAATATAGTATCCATACCAACATGGTGCATCTTCTTTTTTGGAAGTTTAGCTCGAAAGAACCTCCAAGTTAAGCGTGCTTTGCTTGGAGCAATTTGGGATGGGTGACCGACCGTAAAGTTTTTTCGGGTGCGCATGAGTGAGGACAAAGTGTGCACAAAAGACCCGTGTTGGTCTGTGGGGACAATATATGATCCTAGAGAGCTGCTAGGAGTAAGTACCGCTGGTTCAGAGATTGGACGGGGTGTTACACGGGCGAATAGGCGAGAAGGACTCCAGATGTGTAGGGATACAGTCTGCTACAAACTAGGAGACAAACAAGTAGATAACCATCATCATCTATACAGGATTACTCTACATGGTCGAGAATATAAGGCCGGGAGGTACCCTTACCATTTCATCTCATCCTAGCCTTCAGCACCCATAATTCTTAGCTTGTAATCCTCACCTCAATACCAGAGTCACGCACAGGAAGTAGGGTATTACGCAACTCTACGTAGCCTGAACCTGTATAAGTTTATGTGTCATCTTGTCGTGTTATAACACGAACCATCGAGTTGCGAGCAATGACGTTGTCTTACCTGAAAGCATCACGTGGGTAACCTCGTGGTGTGCGGTCGGATCACAAACGCCGACACATACAATTGTAATGTGATAACTATTACGACAAATATCTATGAATGCGAGGAAGTACGAGTTGCTCTACATATAGGAACACTTCTTCGATGACGATTCTAATATCATTAGGGAGGATGACAATGACTCGAACAAAACCTACAACATGTCCATTATTGTCTATGATTGTAGTAATATTCTTAATGCTCTTCATGAGTGTGTGAAAATATTTTGTCTCTTTAAGTAGGGCTGGAAACGAGCCGAGCTAGGCTTGGCTCAGTGTGGCTCGGTGGCTGTTCGAGCTCGGCTCGGCTCGCCTATTGCACGAGCTCAAGAATGAGACTCGGCTCTCGAGCCACACCCTGATTAATATTATTGCATTATAAAATAATTTAAAATATATAAATGTGTGATATAAAATCATCATTCAATATTACGAGTAATATAAATTATGAAATGTCATAAATTCATCATCAAAAGCTAAGAAATAATCATATTATCCATAGAATTATCTAATATCCATTGTTGTTTTATTAATTAATTAATTTATTTATTTATTTATCATAGCTCGCGAGCCTGAATGGCTTGGCTCGCTCCTTCGACGAGCTCAAGAAACAGGTTAAGCTCGGTTCGACCAAGGCTCGTGAGCCTCGAGCTTTTTTACAGCCCTATCTTTAAGTATTAAATTTGCGGTTGCACTATCGACGAGACATGATTTATTGTTTGCCTCCATCATAGAAAGTGGAAGTCTTGTTCTAAGTAGATATAAGGCCTGTTTGGATCACCGTCGATCCCACACCGCGCCACACTTGGCGTGCCACAGTTGTGGCGGCCGAATAAACCGCCGCAGCTTAGGCGAGTTGCGGCGCCGTAGGTTAGAGTCCAAACAGGCTCATAATATAGATTCATCATTCAGGACGATAACCTTAAACCTTACACGGGCACAATGAAATCACATGATAATCAATCTTAATTATCTAGATTAAATATGATCAGTACGAGCATTTATTACATCATGATCAAATAAAAGTTCTTATAAAATTAAAATATCCTTTAAGAAAATAAATATGAAGCTAATGACTGATGACTCCATCTGAGACCATCATTTATTTATGCACCGAGGACAAGGCAGCAGTCGCACACGTCAGGCTGTTTCGGTGAGCATGCCCGGACAGCCGCCGTGCTGATGTTTTCCTTGGATCGTACGTTGACTTGAATGAACTCGGCAAGCATCGCTTTGGCTTCCCTCACAGTCACACACAGCGTGATTGCGTGAATGGTGTGGGTTACGAGGTGAGCTAATGCAGGCCAGATAGGAATCCAAAGATGGGCTCCTTTACTGTCCCGTGGCCCGTCTTCGAACTTGGGCAAACTCAATCCGTATACGGGCTCAAAGGTCCTGTCAGGCCTTGCTCAATTGCCCTAAGCCTTGATGGGTTCAGATCCATTAGGCGCCTTATTTTTGTTGAGAACGGTTAAGTAACCCTAGTTAGAGTTATGTGGATAAATACATGTTTTACTCCTGAGGAGTCTTATATCTCTATATAAAGAACCTGTACACCACCTCATAATATAGAGAGAAGAGAAAGAGGTCAGAGGCCCAACCCTATATATTGTGTCTCGTGTGCTATCTGTCGTGCTTATGGGAAGGGAGACGAGTTCTCTACATCTTCTTGTGCCTCTACTGCTGACGGAAGGGAAGGAAACGGATCTGGTGATTCGTGGTAACTTAGTTTTTAACACGTTATTAGCATGCTCTACCTCGATGTTGCTGCGGGATCAGATCTGCATCAACTCTTCATCAAGCCGGCAGGTCACCGGCCTAGCTGAACTGTCCTACGCGACAGGCTTCGATTACCCTCTACGCAATCGAACGGTATTTTTTTGGATCTACTGTTCATAGGATCTCACCTAGCGGAACTCCATGCTCTCATGTTTGTTTCAGTGGGAGTCCTTGCTGCTCCACAATCTCTGGTGGGTTCCGGAGAACGTGCCCATGCAAAATAAAAATAGGGATGCACTGCGCAATCCGCCTAGGCGCCCTGCACTGACCTGACGTCACGTGCCGCCGATCCTACTGCGTCGTGTGGGCCCGCTGCTCAACGCGCCTCCGCTGCAGGCATCCTGGCTACCTCGCTGGCGGGCCTCGATCGTGTGTCACACGCGCAGAGAGGAGTGGATCGTCCATACAGGCAGTTATTGACCGCGAACTGACTCCGCTAATTGCTTCAACAACAGATACAGGTGGGCCACTGACTTGCTTGCATGCTGCTGTGAACTCGTGATGGTGCGTGTATGTGATGGCGCATGGACGTGATGGCACATACATGCAATTGCATGGCCGGAGGCTTGGAGCCTTGCGCCCTTGCCCATTCCGACGGGCATGCAAGATTAAAGACGGGCATGCAAGATTAAAGAAGTGGAGTCAACGCCTCCAGCTTTTGCGGGTCTTTTTCAGTTTTCTTTCCTTCCTGATGAAAGAATGAGAACCAGAATCGTGGACCAGTTCAGTTGGGTTCGGTTGTGCGGCCTGCACATACCTGAATAAAACAGATTTTATGTTACGGTCCCTACTCTAAGTAATTATTTTCTACAATAAATATTAGTACAAAAATACATGCTCTATATTATTTATTCTATTTATTTCCTATTGTAAATAACAAGTAGAATAAAGCATGTTTTATGTTACAATTTCTATTTTAATTAATTATTTCCGGCAGTAAATAATTAGTAGAAAAATACATGTTTAAATATAGAAAATGCTTTTTACACCTGATGTGTTATGCTCATGCAATAATTTTGGTGTCTATTTTTCTGCTTTTATTTCTCGTAGCAGATATTTAGCAGAAAATTATTAAAATGCATGTAAAATCTATATTGTCCATACTTAAATCGCTCTAAATATTTGTGTTGCATTGAGCTTCAGACTCACGCCGAGCGATTAAATGGTATAGTGGGTACACAGATGTGGCGATCAGGTTACATTATTAATCGGCTGAATTAAGACATTGGCTAAGCATTGGCTGCGCCCTGGCAACACATCACAGTATTTATGTCGTTCAAACTTGGTTGCATCATGTGATTGCTATGTCGCACTCTTGCTTAGTCGGATCGCTCCCGTTGAGTCGGACCGCCATTGCCGAGTCACGTATTTTTCCCATGCCCTGCAGGCACTGTCCGTCTCTCGTGATCATCGAGTCACAATTGCGCCTGTTGCGCACATTACGTGGACTTATCGTGTACCCCGATTACCGAGCCATAATTGTGCTTGTTACGTTAATTACGAAGGCTGGCTGTGTTGTCGTAGCCCTGATGGCCACACACGCGTTGACACCAGACACTAGAGCTTGTACTCGTGTGGATTGTGGTGGGTTGTTCAAGCCCCTGAAGTCACATTATACGCAACCTTCATAAACAATTTTGTTTGGCTCTATATTTTATTTGACTGTGTTGTGTGGCATTATATATTTATATATCGCCAAGTGGCCATAACAACTATATCAAGCTCTATAGTGCTTGAATAATCTGGGAAATTAAATTGAAATATAATAAAACATAGATAAGTTAATTCTTTGCTCTCTCCTCATGCATAAAGTTTTACCCGAAGTAAACCGAAGATATATAATATAATACATGAAAGCCTTTTTGGCATAGAAGACATCACAAATTGGGATTCTATTAGTAAGCAAAAGGCCTTACCAAATGATTTAAGACTATAAATCTCAGGCATACATTACTCAACCAGATGTTAGCACATTGCTCTCTTTGTCGCTAAATGACATGAAGCAAACTATGAGATAAAAGGACATGTAATCGCCAGCAACACGAAGTTGCGAGTATACCGAGAGGTTATTCTGAGAATTTTTTTTCACTATGTTGGTGTGAAAACCATAGTGTGTTCCCGTCGAACCACTTGACTCGTTCTATCTAGGATCTCTATGCTTGTGTCGCATACATCTCTCGGAATTGTAAATACTTATAGTCACTGAATTGACTTGGGATAGTCCTTTGACAATTTGGTATACACTGTAAGCTAAATGGTAAAGGTCGGTCCTGAATGGACACATACCTGGGGTTTATGTAGCCGAACTACACTGATTCCACCCTTTGACATGCTTACCATTATCTACCTCTGATCTACCAGAAGTGAGAAGAGTAGACAAATAACTATGAAATCCCACATCACCACAGAGCTTGAAGCTACATTAGGCATTAATTTGTCCTTGGTTCTTGGCGTTGGAAGAGCCACAATTCTCGACCGCAATACTGTCAGTGATGGTAATTTGTGATAGAAATATGAAGATCTTGTGGCGACCTGTTGTATCCTCTCTACTCCTGATGATTTCTTCTTACGAGAGCACTACTATCTATTGTTGAAGACTAGTCCCAGACGGATATTGGTATTTCTTTCGCTCTTTCTAAGCAGTTATCTCCATTTGCTTTGTCGAAAGCTTACAAATCAGATGATTTTTCCCAGATAAAAGGAATTATTGGCCTTGTCTGTTCTATTCCAAAGCTTCTCTTTTTGCTGAATAATGAAGAGATCGAAATGATGCTATATAGAACAATTTGGTATATAATATGAGGAGAAATGTTTGCCTTGCTGGCAACACCAGAAATAATTAATTATTGCTATAAGTTCTCTCTCAAAATTATTATACCTAAAAATGTTGCATAAATCGATACCCAATTTCAGAGTGGTATGAGTAGTTGGGTAAACCATGGACAATGATAAAACGAGCTGGACTATACATTTCTGGACATAACAATCTCTGCTTGGCAGCATTGGCCTGATGCCATGCACTTTACTACCAATATAAACACACACATTTTCCTATGTGCCTCAAAGCACAATGCAACCAGTGAATGTCTTTGTGAGCGTTAGACCCTGATGGTCATTTACTTGTTGATCTGAAGTCAACTAATGGCTCCAAACGACGAATGGTATTAATGAGCCCCTGAAGGACCCTTATGGATAAAATAGTGTTGTGCATGTTAGTCTAAATCTTAATGGTTGACTGTGCATTTGGTAATAATAATAATAAGTTGGCAGAATTGTAACCACGAAGCAACTTGTTGTTGCTCGTCTCGCTGGAAGTTGAGACTAAACCTTCAACATTGAAGGAAAAAGATGCAGTATTCATGCTACTGCATCAATCTAAGTCCAAAGCTCACTGCATAAAACCCTATCTATAATGTGCGTAAGATTTCCCAAATAAATCACCACAATAGCATACAATGGCCACAACTGGATGAATGTGGTTGGGGATATTATCTGTATGCTTTTAGGACATCTCGGCATTAGGGGGAGATAAATGCCCATCTAGTGTAATGCCTCAATATTCTATAAACGCACAAAAGCCAAACTGAACCTGTCGTTTAGTGTGTACTCCTGTGTATATGGAGTTTGCCAGAAATCGTTGAGGAGTAACCATATTGGTTTGAATGCTTCTACCTGATGTAGATGTGGATATACCCGGGATTAATATCATATCCACATTTGACTCATTGGCATTTGACCTATTCTCGGGGACGCCTATGAATATGATCCATCGACCCTAGTCAAAGCATATGTTTTGATTACAGATTCACGTGGTCTGTGATAACTCTCCTCCGATTAATTCACCCTGATGGTGATTTGCCTCACGAAGAGGTTCATCTTGATGATGAAATTTCTAGCAATACGCGCAATATCAATGTGTTGGGAATACGGAACAATGAATCTTTCGTTTTGGGAAATGACGGAGATCATTATTAAATGTGGGAGACAAATATGTCAACACCTATCTTGCCTCTCTAGATTGCAAATGGATCCAAAACAAAGTCCTAGGCATGAGCGCTTTAAGCTCTCTTATCGGGTCATTGATAAATGCAATCGAGGCTGAACCAATAATCGCAAAATGAAAGTCGCGAGCTTGAAGTTTGGACATTTATGGGCACTGTTGAAATAATGTGTGGTGAATGCGATGGTTCAAGTGGTCTTGTGAGAGACCCATCCCACGTATGTGTTGAATATACACTGTTCCGCTATGTAATATATCTGGCAAATGGCATGAATTAAAATATGCAGTTAATAGGATTCTGAAGATCCGTCATGAGATCCTAGGAGGACTCATATCTTTGAATTATAAATATGCAACATATAAATCTCATACCGAATAATACATTCCTGATGAATGATCACTCTCCTATGTAGGGAGAATATCTCCTAATTGAGACTATCGTTCCCAGATGGAACCTATCCAGAAGAAACAAAGTCTGTGTTGAACACCAAAGTTTGATAGTCCCTATAAAGGGATAAAGACCCATACAGACCCGAAAAGGAATAAGATGAGGTACCAAAGGACTTGAAGTTCACCGAATAAGCACATGTGCATTCCATAAGTTTTACTCATGGTAATTTCCACTAGATGTGGAATTACGGTATCCTATAAAGCCCTGATGGCAGAAACCTATAAGGTTTAGGTGTTACTGGCAAAATATCCCCATTGTGCCAGAATACAGACTATAACGATGTATCTGATCGATGAAAAATCCCTGATGGATTACGATCTTAGATGGACTTTTGTTACACCATCATAGATGTTGCAATGGATGAACGCCTCGAGCGATGTGTCATATTTAGAATATGTACTATTGCAACTATATTATCCCCCAAGACCTATTGAAGGACATGTTATTTGCTTTGCACAACTATGTATAAATTGTGGTGTAAGATAGAAAATGATAGCACCCCAACCTTATCCATTCTCGTTATTCAAGATGAACAATGAGACATATATCTTGAAGAATATGCTTGAGTTATGAGGGATAACGACTTTAACAGATGTCATCGTCAGGGGGAGCAAATGCTTATATTGATCACAACTGTGAGACAATAAATGTCATATTCTATGCCCCGAAGGCGTGAGCTTGATGATCAATATGTGAACCTTTATGGAACTTTCTATCAAATATTTAGATCTAGTCGATCTAACATCATCAGTCAAAGTGGCTTATTTATATTGATACGTGCACTTACCTTGTATATCCTAGAAGTGAGTAGAGGTAAAGTTCCTGAAATAGTCCTTGCAAGGATATGCAATCTGTTTGCTAAATCTTTATGTGCATATACTTCTAGAAGAAGATGTTTTTGAAAGTTCCCTTTGACCCAGGAACTGGATCTGGATGTCGCCTAGAGGGGGGGGGGTGAATTGGCGAATAAAACTTTTCAATTTAAAACTTAAATTCTTACTCTACTCGAAGATTTAGTACGCAGTGGAGTGAGAAGACCCTTCGAGTAGGTTGCAGCGGAATAGAAGATCCTGTCTCAAAATGTCCTGCACTTCAAATAAAGCTTACACCACAGATAAGTGTTGAAGTGTAGATATAAAAACGAGTAAGACAAAGAGTCAGGATACAATACAGAACAGAGCACACAGACACAAGGATTTATCCCGAGGTTCGGCCAAGCCTGAAATGCTTGCCTAGTCCTCGTTGGAGTTAGCCACACCTGGGCTTGGAGTCTATTTCAACTCCTTCCTCCGTTTGCTCACATCTGCCAGTATGACAGATATAGCCTTTCACTATTGAGTTGGGTTACAGCAAAACCGCGGCTGCTTACAAAACTTCTTGGCAGCACCCCGGCAGAGTAACGATACGCTCAAGACCTTGCTCTAGCTCTTAGCAGCACTTCTCCTCTCTCTAAAGGCTTATAGCTGTGCCTTCTACACAAACTATAGAGTTACACACAAGAGGGAGAGTGAGAAATGATATGAGTGATGTCTACACTTGTTGGCTGCACTTGTACTTGCTTGAGGCGCCTAGGGGTCCCTTTTATAGGCACAAGAGGCCTAGGAGCCGTTGGAATCCCATTTGGAAGGCAATACTTTCTTTCTGTCGGGTGGCGCACCGGACAGTCCGGTGCACCACCGGACACTGTCCGGTGCTCGATTTCCTTCCATAGATGGAGCAGTCGACCATTGCAGTCCTGGAGCCGTTGGCGCACCGGACACTGTCCGGTGCCCCATCTGACCGTTGGCTCGGCCACGCGTCACGCGCGGATTGCGCGGCCGACCGTTAACTCACCGGACAGTCCGGTGCACCACCGGACAGTCCGGTGAATTATAGCCATACGCCGCCGGCTTCTCCCGAGAGTGGCCTGTTCACCAGAGTTCAGCCTGCACCACCGGACACTGTCCGGTGCACCACCGGACAATCCGGTGTGCCAAGCCGAGCTAAGTCTTGGCTGAACACAGCCAAGCCTTTTGCACTTCTATCCTTTTCTTATTCCTTCTGTTTCTAACACTTAGACAAGTATATTAGTACACAAAACCAATGTACTAAGTCTAGAAACATACCTTCTCTTAATTATTACATCTATAGCATTTGACATGCTTGAGCTTTGATGTTGGACTCATAAATCATCAAGTCAGCTTGACTTGATCTAGATTGACATTTCTTAGCTCCAACATCCTCCAAAGGTCACATAGAACATCTCCAAACATAGGAACAACCCAAACAAAAGATCAAGGTGAACTTAGCTCTTTTGGGCTGCTTCCAGTTCTGGTTTTGACACTTGTTTTCCTTCTAGTGACCTTGATCTCCTTAGAGCTTGATCTTGAGCCTTATGACTTACACCACATAACTTTAGCTGTTACCTCATTGGTTGTAAGTCACGTCTTTATGTAGTGATCCTTGATGTGCCGTAGCTGTTCTCAACTCGATCACCCTTGACTTTGCAAGCCTTCTTCTTCACCCTTGGCTTTGGGTTCCTCAGCCTCCTTGACCTTCTCCCGTGCACTTGGTACCTCGAAGCTCTTCTTGCCTCCGTCCTTGGCTTGATCAGTTGTCTCCGAGCTACGCACCCGAGTATCACTTTTGCAATGTCCATCTTACTTGTGATGCCCATTATCTATCATCATCTAGTCCTTGGACCATCACACTTGTTCACTTGTGTTGAACCCTGTTAGCTTTACATTAAGCACCTGTTCAACACTTAGCACACTTGTTAGTCCTTTAATTGAGTTGTCATCCAAACACCAAAACCCACAAGAGAGCTTTCAATCTCCCCCTTTTTGGTGATTGATGGCAACACAATTAAAGCTTACATAAGAGTGAAATTTAAAGCACAAATTGAGTTCTAAGATTGCAGAATGCTCCCCCTAAATATGTGCTTGCATTAAAAACTTAGCTTTGGCCTTAAATGCTAAAATGCACATACTTAGGCTAAATCGAAGTATTGCTACACCTTAGCACCTGTGGGATGCATTGTGTCAAGAATCAAACCGTGATGCGTATAACACACAAATGCACATAATAAGAG
Organism: Zea luxurians; assembly: GCA_029449295.1. Classification (NCBI taxonomy): domain Eukaryota; kingdom Viridiplantae; phylum Streptophyta; class Magnoliopsida; order Poales; family Poaceae; genus Zea; species Zea luxurians. Next base: position 137,669 of record JAOPSE010000912.1, read on the forward strand.
TTAAACACCAATTAAATGGATATACCATAGGAATATCAACCTACCACTATTCACCATTAAGATACCAATTTAAACTAAGATACCAATTTAAACTACGATACCAATTTAAAGCAATTTTAAAGCACCTATAATCTTAAAGCACCATTAACCACATGACTATCTATTACACTATAGAAGCCAATTAATTCATAGCAGCGGAAACACTAGTAACACTAGTCCATATGATGCAACACATATAATACTGCAAGGAACATATGATAAGACTTATCAATAACGCACTAACAATGCTCAAACTAACACATCACCCCTTAGGATAAGCTTTCCTCTCAGGTTGAGATAAGCTTTAATGCACAAATTCTCCCCCTTTGACATCAAACACCAAAACCATATTCAAGCAAGAACCTAGGATGATGTCAAGGGACAGCAGGGTGTTAAGGAGGAAAAACACACTATCAAAGCTCCCCCTTACTTATTGAACATATGCACTACCAACATTTAAGTAAGATACATATATGCAAAAAGATTAATACTTCCTTTTGCACCTTTACCATGTTGTAGTGTACTTCCCATCTTGAAAGTATTAATCTCTTGGGAGCTTCTCCACACTTGTGCCTGATCCTTTATCCTGACCTTTTCTTGTTGCTAAGATACCAAGCTTAGAGCAAGTTATAGTATTGTGGCACAAGATGAAGCTTCTATTCTAGTGATTACCAAAAGATGTCAATTGAAGCAAGCTATCACAGCTACCAATTGAAAGATACCAATTGCAAGATCATTTATCATCATAGCTCCATGAAATTTAAGGATAAGCATCTAATATCACCAAATTTTATAGAGCATGAGCAATCTAAAAATATGCAATTACTCACGACTTAAGATACCAATTCCTTGACTTACAGAGGTACCCCAATTCTGATTGCTCCATTTCTTGCTCATCTTCTCTTTTCCACCTTAAGACTACACAGGATCGCTCAAGATACAATTAGTCTCAAAAGACACAAGTTATGTGTGCTCCCCCTCAAGTTGTGCATCAAGTATTTGAATGACTTGCACTTTGCACATTCTAGCTTCCTCAGAACTAGAGGAGATCACAACATACTTTGGTCAAGGCATACTCTATCACTTTCATCACAAAGATACCAATTTGAATATTAAATGAAAGATTGACTTAATCCAACAATGCATGCCTCAAAAAGTATAATATTTTATGAGCAACCTAGACATGCTTCATACTTGACAATCATTGCACCACATATACCAATTGAAAAACAGCACGATCATGCATATAAAGCGCAATGTCTAAGCACATAATAATTAAGAAGGTTCCTTAGATACACCAAAAGAATCAACATTATAAAGTAAGGAGCACCTAAGCCAAGATACTACCAATTCAGAGGCAAGACCATAGCTGTGATCACATTTAATGGAACTTCAAGATATTTAATTAAATTGCATAGTTCCATTCTCCATACCTTTGCCTTTTCCTGAATTGCTATGAGAGCACCAGTTGTCACTAATTTGGGGGCTCCTTTTGCTCATGCATCTTATAGCTCAAAAGAGTGCATTAGAGGCACAACATGGAGTTGGTATTCACACAATACCAGACTAGAGTAATCAAGTGAACATAAACTAAACAATATGTCATATTTGCACATAGGTTGATCATTAAAACCATATAGCATAACTCACAACTGAATGCAGGTTTATTCACGAACATAACAAGAGCTAATCATGGTGGATATATTCAATGAAAAACTACCCATTAAATGATTCAGGAGACATAACATTTAAAGCACATAGTCATGATTAAGCAAGCATAATTACTAACTTGGAAATCATTAATCAATAATTGAAAGGTACCCAACACAGGCAATCAAAAGGCATAACTACTCCAAGGACAGATAGCACGACACTTAAGAAACACAGGTACCGTCCTTTGGAGAGACAGATGCGCAGAATCTCATCAAGGTCCTTTGCTTGATTCACCAATAATGATCAAGGACCTGTTCAACTTATTTCACTTGAGATGAACATGGGATTAGTGTCTCACAATAATTCAACCTTGGGTTAATGAATAAACACCAAAACAATTAACAGCTTAAGTATAGAGTTTGATATAACCATCTTAAGCTCTCCCGCGGTCTCCATTGCATCTCAAGGCACCTGCATGGTCTAGTTAGCACAGTTTGGTACCCATCTCGGGATGGGTCCATAATGATCATCTAAATGTGCCTTTGGTACCCAAATTGCCTTTGTGCTAGTTCTAGGTGATCTCGTTATAGATCTAGCACAAGTGTATGATTTGGGTCTCCTAAGCGAATGAGATTGAGACAAATTCACTTGCTTAGGAATCTTACCTTTATAACATACCTTGGATAGATGACCCTGCTCACCACACTTGTAGCAACAGCGTCGCTCACCCTGACATGATGCTTGCTGTTTGTCATTTTTCTTGGTGAGAGTCATCTTGGAGACTTTTTTCAGGCTCATGTTGATCTCCTCATCTTTAAGAACTGTAGGAAACGGGTGACGCCTAAGAGGGGGGGGGGGTGAATTAGGACTTCTAAAACTTTTACTAAACTAGGCCACAATTAAATCCCTAGAGCAAAACCTATGCAAATAATCAAAACTAGAATGTGCAAACTAGGTTTCGTCTAAGTGTTGCTATCTCTACCGCAAAAGGCTAAGTTTCAATCTATACTAAATAAGTATGACTACAAGATTGAAACTTAAATGCTTAATATAAATGCGGAATGTAAAGAGCTAAGTAGAGAAGCAAACTCTCGTGGATGACGCAGGTATTTTTACCGAGGTATCCGGAACCACGCAAGGTCCCGACTAATCCTCGTTGGTGCCCCTACGCAAAGGGAAGCCCACGCGAGGGCCAAGCACCACGGTCGAGTAACTCCGTAGAGAGCCGCGGGCCTTCTCCACGCGCAAGTGGTGCTCCGCTTCCGGCTCCTCTCGGACGCTCCCCGCCGTCTCCACTATCGAGCTTCCGGCCGAAACGCCGCGGGCCTCGTTCCCTCCGGTACACGGTGGCGGCCGTGACACAAACGCGGTTGTCACGGTCTCGCAAGACTCTCGCCCCACTCGGTACAATTACAACGACTCACGCAAGAGCCGAGGGGTTGTGTGGTTTTACAAAACTCACTCAACTAACTAGGATTCACCTAGAGCAAGCGCTAAAGCGGTCTAACTAACCTAAGCACTTCGCAAAGCACCTACGCTAATCACCGAGTGATTCTATTAAGCACTTGGGTGTTTGAGCTCTTAGAAATGTGCACTATATGCCTTGGTATGTTGCTTGGGCTCTCACACTTGAGAATGGCCGGTTGGGGTGGTATTTATAGCCTCCACACCCCCAACTAGCCGTTGGACAGAAAGCAGCAGCTTTCTGTCGTCGGGTGCACCGGACAGTCCGGTGCACACCGGACAGTGCACAGTAGATGTCCGGTGCACGCCACGTCAGCCGACCGTTGGCGCCTGTAGCAGTCGACCGTTGGATCCGACCGTTGGATTCGACCGTTGCCGTCTGCCCGTTGGCACACCGGACAGTCCGGTGCACACCGGACAGTCCGGTGCTACAGCCAGAGAGCGCCTGTCTGCGGCCTCTCTGCGCAGACTGTCCGGTTCCTCACCGGACAGTCCGGTGCACACCGGACACCAATGTCCGGTGCGCCACCAGGCGCTGGCTGACAGCCCTTTTCTTGGATTTCTTCGCTGATTTCTTCGGGCTTCTTTGTTCTTGAGTATTGGACTCCTACGCATCTTTTTATGTCTTCTTTTGAGGTGTTGCGTCCTCATTGCCTTGGTCCAATTCTCTTCGCATCCTGTGAACTACAAAACACAAACACTAGAAAACTTATTAGTTCACTGATTGTGTTGTTCATCAAACACCAAAACTCAATTAGCCAAATGGCCCGGGGTCCATTTTCCTTACAATCTCCCCCTTTTTGGTGATTGATGACAACACAACCAAAGCAAGCAAATAATACAAGTATTTGAGTGAAAATATGCAATCTACTTGCTAAGATGCATGATTGTCCCCACAATGTGATATTATGGACTTAAGCCTCCCCCTAACTCCATAATTCACTTACTTCCTATTTTTGGACCAAATAACCAAAACCACTTGAAAAGCCATTTGTAGATATAAAATTTTAAAATTGGTGGTGTTTGGTGTTTGATATAGTTTTCATTGCTTTGGTCCCTAAACTTCTCCCCCTTTGGCATCAACCACCGAAAAGGAAGACATTAAAAGCATGTAGGAAGTAAATAAAAGCTTGCCCTCATCAAGAATTGTATCAAATGATATCACTAGAAGGATATTAAATTAAGCCATGAATGATACCACTTGAAGGAGTCCTCAAAAGATTACTCCCCCTAAATGAGTATTCTCTTTAGAAAGAAGTTTTCTCCCCCTTTTTAGAGATGAAGAAATACTCCCCCTGACAGAGATCCTCTACTTAGGAAAAAGCATGTGAAAATTAGAGGTGCAAGACATGATTTGAAAAGACTAACTTCCCTTATGCATAGGTAACAGAATATGAGTTAACTACTTATGCATTTTTGCAACATGGAAGCATATGATATGAAATATAGTCTAATCAAATATTGGAGAAGACATGTAAATGATACTGAATGTAGTCTCAAAAGATACCAATTGAAGATCAATGGCGAGCTTGAGAGACATGAGAGTTCTTGGAGATTTTGCAGTGGAAGATTGTTGTCTTTCTCCGGGGACTTCATTTTCCTTACAATGAGACTATCACATGAAATAGACTTGAAAAGGTGTTAGTCTCAAAGTGTTAGATTATAGAGTAATCTCCCCCTAAAGGTGTGCATACAAGTTTTGAATACTTGTAGGAGACATGCACTTTGATTTGATATCAAGAGGGGCAAATTATCCATAATCCAAACTTTGGCACATATAAGTCAAATGATACACTTTGTAGAAATCAAAATTTTCAATTTATGCATCATTTACTATGGAGTGATATAGAAGCTATGTGCCGTGCTTAATTAAACATTTTAAACCATGTAGGTTTGCTTAAGTATGTGAATTGAAAGCAAGCAATTCTACCATGTGATTTACCTAGTATGCATGATTTTAAACAAAAGTACATAACAAATGTAATACTAGGCAAGAAAGGTAAACTAGATAAAAGGTAAATAGATACGCATATCTAAAAACGAAGAATACAATAAAACTAGTTACCTTAGTCATGGGTGGGAAATTTGGGTCAAAAATTTTCACTAACCCACTTGGCAATAAACTTGATCCAATATGATGTATCCCATGATATACATCCAAATTTGCCAAGTCTCCAAATTTCCCGATGACCTTTGGTCCACTCACTTCCCTTTCGGGATCCAAACCTTCTTGGTGCTTTTCATGGTTGAAATTATTTCCTTTGGCACCCAGATGCGTTTGGTCTCCTTTCCTTTGTTGGCTTGCTTGTTGGCCTTGATTGCTATCACCTTTCCGTTCTTTTTCTTCTTGATCAAATATGGTGTAGCATCCTTTTTGTTCACCTTTTTGATGTAGGTGTTGGAGATTTTGCTTGATGGCTTTTGCTTGAGCTTTTGCCTTTGTTTATCCTCGGTCATCGCCTTGCATTGGAAAGACTTGTGGCCTTCCTTGTGGCATAGCCTACAAATCACAGTTTCTCCCTCTACAGGCTTGTTCACTCCCGCAGTGGTGTTATCCTGTGGAGGTCGGATTTGTTTGGCTTTGCCTTTCTTGTCATACAAAGCCTTGCCAAGGCGAGCCACTTCTTGCTTTAATTGTTCATTTTCCTTTGCAACCTCATCCGAACATGTCTCTACAACAATATTCTCAACAACGACTTGGTTGCAGGGGTTAGAATCATCAATTAAATCAAAGCAGGAAGTAGAAGCATCTTTCTTAATTATTTTAGGTATTTCAACTAAAGATGCTGCTGGGGTGCTACCAATGTTTTCTAGCTTAGTAGTTAGCTCATTATTGTGTATGCTAAGAATTTCCATTTTCTCTAGCAAATTTTCAATAGCTTCTTGGGAGCTAGCTAACTTAGCCTTAAGTTTTTCATTCTTTTTAATAAGGCTATTATCGGTAGCAGTGGATGGAGCACTAGATTCTAATAGCTCAATTTTAGTTGACAGCTCACTATTTAAGTTTGCAAAAGTTTCAAATTTTTCTAGCAAACCTTTGTAATCATTTTGAGAGCTAACCAACTTATTTTTCAAAGTTTTAAGTTGAGCTTTTTGCTTAGTGCAAACATCCTGGAAAAATTTTACGGCTTCCGCAAGCTCATCTAGAGAGGGCTTTCCCTCACCTTCATCATCACTACTACTTTCATCACTAGAGGATGGAATGCTTTTGTTACCTCTTGCCATAAGGCATTTGTGTGATGACCGTGATGATCGTGACGAGGACCGGTGGCTGCGCGTCCTTGGAGGTTCATCTTCACTTGAAGAATCATCCCAAGTTCTAACACTTGTTAGCGCCTTGCCTTTGCTCCTCTCCTTTTTGGGCTTGGCCATATTTGGACAGTTGTCCCTGAAGTGGCCCTTCTCCCCACATACGAAGCATCCTCTCTTCCTTTGCTTTTTCCTGTCAATGTTAAAGAGAAGATCCTCGACCTGCAGGGGCACACCCATTAGATTAATCTTGCGGATCATCCTCATTACCTTTCCGACGCGTCGGATTGTTTCTTCGTCCTCGGAGGATGATGTGCATGGTTGATTATCTTCATCATCATCACTTTCTTCTTCTTCTTCCTCTTCTTCGCTTGAGGAACTTGGAGTGGGAGCCTTCTTTTTGCCCTTCCTTTCATCACATGTAAAAGCATATGGTCTTGAGGAAGTTGGCTCATCTCCCCGACTCATTTTTCGCGACATCTCAAAAGCCGCGATTTTCCCAATCACGATGGTCGGGGTCATGTTGCTCAAGTCCTCCATGTTGTGAAGGATGGTGATGATGCTCCCATATCTTTGTTGTGGTAGCAGGGAGATAATCTTCCTCACAATGTCCGCATCACCTAGCTTATTAATGCCAATCGAATTGAGCTCATTGATAATTAGATTCAAACGAGAATACATGTCTCTAACAAGCTCATCATCTTTCATAGCAAAAGAATTATACTCATTTAAGACTAGGCAATGTTTTTGCTCACGGACATTGGATGTGCCGTCATGGAGCTCATGCAATTTTAGCCAAATCTCATTAGCAGTTTTCAGGGTAAATACTTGATTGAAAATATCCATGCTAAGAGATTCATACAAGCAATTTTTGGCTCTAGCATTTAAATGGATTTCTTTTTCCTCACTCGTGGTGGGTTTCTCGGGATTCTTGAGGGGTTTCATCCCGTCACGAGTGACTCTCCAAACACCTAGATCAACGGCCTCTAGGTAACAAGCCATTCTAGCACTATAATATGGGAAGTTAGTGCCGTCAAAGTGTGGTGGCCTATGGGTATCCATCCCTTCCTCTAAAAAGCGTCGACTCTTTTAGCGGTGAAGCTAAAGCGTTTCAAATGAGCCAAACCGGGTTCTGATACCACTTGTAGGAAACGGGTGACGCCTAAGAGGGGGGGGGGGTGAATTAGGACTTCTAAAACTTTTACTAAACTAGGCCACAATTAAATCCCTAGAGCAAAACCTATGCAAATAATCAAAACTAGAATGTGCAAACTAGGTTTTGTCTAAGTGTTGCTATCTCTACCGCAAAAGGCTAAGTTTCAATCTATACTAAATAAGTATGACTACAAGATTGAAACTTAAATGCTTAATATAAATGCGGAATGTAAAGAGCTAAGTAGAGAAGCAAACTCTCGTGGATGACGCAGGTATTTTTACCGAGGTATCCGGAACCACGCAAGGTCCCGACTAATCCTCGTTGGTGCCCCTACGCAAAGGGAAGCCCACGCGAGGGCCAAGCACCACGGTCGAGTAACTCCGTAGAGAGCCGCGGGCCTTCTCCACGCGCAAGTGGTGCTCCGCTTCCGGCTCCTCTCGGACGCTCCCCGCCGTCTCCACTATCGAGCTTCCGGCCGAAACGCCGCGGGCCTCGTTCCCTCCGGTACACGGTGGCGGCCGTGACACAAACGCGGTTGTCACGGTCTCGCAAGACTCTCGCCCCACTCGGTACAATTACAACGACTCACGCAAGAGCCGAGGGGTTGTGTGGTTTTACAAAACTCACTCAACTAACTAGGATTCACCTAGAGCAAGCGCTAAAGCGGTCTAACTAACCTAAGCACTTCGCAAAGCACCTACGCTAATCACCGAGTGATTCTATTAAGCACTTGGGTGTTTGAGCTCTTAGAAATGTGCACTATATGCCTTGGTATGTTGCTTGGGCTCTCACACTTGAGAATGGCCGGTTGGGGTGGTATTTATAGCCTCCACACCCCCAACTAGCCGTTGGACAGAAAGCAGCAGCTTTCTGTCGTCGGGTGCACCGGACAGTCCGGTGCACACCGGACAGTGCACAGTAGATGTCCGGTGCACGCCACGTCAGCCGACCGTTGGCGCCTGTAGCAGTCGACCGTTGGATCCGACCGTTGGATTCGACCGTTGCCGTCTGCCCGTTGGCACACCGGACAGTCCGGTGCACACCGGACAGTCCGGTGCTACAGCCAGAGAGCGCCTGTCTGCGGCCTCTCTGCGCAGACTGTCCGGTTCCTCACCGGACAGTCCGGTGCACACCGGACACCAATGTCCGGTGCGCCACCAGGCGCTGGCTGACAGCCCTTTTCTTGGATTTCTTCGCTGATTTCTTCGGGCTTCTTTGTTCTTGAGTATTGGACTCCTACGCATCTTTTTATGTCTTCTTTTGAGGTGTTGCGTCCTCATTGCCTTGGTCCAATTCTCTTCGCATCCTGTGAACTACAAAACACAAACACTAGAAAACTTATTAGTTCACTGATTGTGTTGTTCATCAAACACCAAAACTCAATTAGCCAAATGGCCCGGAGTCCATTTTCCTTACAGGAACATCCTTCTTATGGAGCTTAACACTTGTTGCAGTTTTTCCTTTCTCAAGCTTCTTCACCACGCGCCCGTGGATATCTTGAGAAAGTTGAGTAATGTGTCTTCTCCTTAGTTGTCTTTGCTTCTTGTTCCCACAGAATTTCTTTTGTGACCCTAAAGCTTGTTGCTCAATCAATGATTGGCTTTCTTTTGAGCAACAGGGGTTAGCACATGGTGATATACAATTCAAATGCGCACACGTGCGAGAATGAGGTTCACATGAATTTAAGTTTGCAATTATAACCTTATGAGCAACATTAAGCATGATATGGTCATCAACTAATTTATTATGAGAATATGACAACATATCATACTTTTTTACCTAGAGCACATTTTTCTAAGTCCATCGTTTCTACTTGACTCTTAAGCATAGAATTTTCCGTTTTAAGTTGAGCAACATTAGATAATGTATCATGACTATTTCTTTGCTCAATTAAAATAGATTCATACCTTTGGACCAAATCATCATGAGAGCACTTTAGCTCCTCATCTTCTTTGGTCATCTTCTCCAGGCTGTTGTTGGTTTTGATGAGGGACTCCTCTAGCCTGAGAAGCGTCTCGCCTTGTTCCTTGTTCCTTCTCAACAGCTTAACCAAGAGTGCCTTGTCCTCTTTGTTGAGATGGATGTAGAAACGGCGAATCTCCTCTTCTTCCACATCATCGGTCTCATTTTCCCTGTCATTAATGTCAGTGGAAGCAAAATAGGAAAATGTACCTTGAGGTGATGAAGATTCATCCTCACTATCATCCTCATATTCCTCCTCATCATGGCTTTTGTCTCCACCGTCATTGTTAGCAATAAAACACTTATTATTAGTGGAGACCAAACCTGTCGACGAGGTGGATTCATCGCTGGGTGCCCATTGTTCTTGATCTTCTCCCTTTGAAAGGTTAGCATCACAAGCAATATAGGGAGTAGAAGCAGTACAATTTGCCACAAAATATTTTACTTTAATTCTATTCCATAAATCATGAGCATCAACAAATAAATCATTATCACTACTCATGATGGCAAAATAGGCACCTCTAGATAGAGAATCAACTAAGATGTTGCATGCTTGGTGATTTAGAGTTAGACATCTTAGTTCTTCATTAGAAGGATTTTTACTAATATTAGAGGGAAAAATACTACTACTAAAGACCTGTCTCAAATCAGGATCAATACTCATGAAAGCACTATAAATAGAGACAGACCAAGACTTGTAATTAGAACCATTGCCTAAAAGAAGTTCTACAGTTACCTCTTGTGACGACATCGTCATCTCCGGACGGCTAAGCCCACACTAGAGAGGCCTAGCTCCGATACCAATTGAAAGTTCCCTTTGACCCGGGAACAGGATCTGGATGTCGCCTAGAGGGGGGGTGAATAGGCGAATAAAACTTTTCAATTTAAAACTTAAATTCTTACTCTACTCGAAGATTTAGTACGCAGTGGAGTGAGAAGACCCTTCGAGTAGGTTGCAGCGGAATAGAAGATCCTGTCTCAAAATGTCCTGCACTTCAAATAAAGCTTACACCACAGATAAGTGTTGAAGTGCAGATATAAAAACGAGTAAGACAAAGAGTCAGCATACAATACAGAACAGAGCACACAGACGCAAGGATTTATCCCGAGGTACGGCCAAGCCTGAAATGCTTGCCTAGTCCTCGTTGGAGTTAGCCACACCTGGGCTTGGAGTCTATTTCAACTCCTTCCTCCGTTTGCTCAGATCTGCCAGTATGACAGATAGAGCCTTTCACTATTGAGTTGGGTTACAGCAAAACCGCGGCTGCTTACAAAACTTCTTGGCAGCACCCCGGCAGAGTAACGATACGCTCAAGACCTTGCTCTAGCTCTTAGCAACACTTCTCCTCTCTCTAAAGGCTTATAGCTGTGCCTTCTACACAAACTATAGAGTTACACACAAGAGGGAGAGTGAGAAATGATACGAGTGATGTCTACACTTGTTGGCTGCACTTGTACTTGCTTGAGGCGCCTAGGGGTCCCTTTTATAGGCACAAGAGGCCTAGGAGCCGTTGGAATCCCATTTGGAAGACAATACTTTCTTTCTGTCGGGTGGCACACCGGACAGTCCGGTGCACCACCGGACACTGTCCGGTGCTCGATTTCCTTCAATAGATGGAGCAGTCGACCGTTGCAGTCCTGGAGCCGTTGGCGCACCGGACACTGTCCGGTGCACACCGGACAGTCCGGTGCCCCATCTGACCGTTGGCTCGGCCACGTGTCACGCGCGGATTGCGCGGCCGACCGTTGGCCCAGCCGACCGTTGGCTCACCGGACAGTCCGGTGCACCACCGGACAGTCCGGTGAATTATAGCCGTACGCCGCGGCTTCTCCCGAGAGTGGCCTGTTCACCACAGTTCAGCCTGGCGCACCGGACACTGTCCGGTGCACCACCGGACAGTCCGGTGTGCCAAGCCGAGCTGAGTCTTGGCTGAACACAGCCAAGCCTTTTGCACTTCTATCCTTTTCTTCTTCCTTCTGTTTCTAACACTTAGACAAGTATATTAGTACACAAAACCAATGTACTAAGTCTAGAAACATACCTTCTCTTAATTATTACATCTATAGCATTTGACATGCTTGAGCTTTGATGTTGGACTCATAAATCATCAAGTTAGCTTGACTTGATCTAGATTGACATTTCTTAGCTCCAACATCCTGCAAAGGTCACATAGAACATCTCCTAACATAGGAACAACCCAAACAAAAGATCAAGGTGAACTTAGCTCTTTTGGGCTGCTTCCAGTTCTGGTTTTGACACTTGTTCTCCTTCTAGTGACCTTGATCTCCTTCTTAGAGCTTGATCTTGAGCCTTATGACTTACACCACATAACTGTAGCTGTTACCTCATTGGTTGTAAGTCACGTCTTTATGTAGTGATCCTTGATGTGCCGTAGCTGTTCTCAACTCGATCACCCTTGACTTTGCAAGCCTTCTTCTTCACCCTTGGCTTTGGGTTCCTCAGCCTCCTTGACCTTCTCCCGTGCATTTGGTACCTCGAAGCTCTTCTTGCCTCCGTCCTTGGCTTGATCAGTTGTCTCCGAGCTACGCACCCGAGTATCACTTTTGCAATGTCCATCTTACTTGTGATGCCCATTATCTATCATCATCTAGTCCTTGGACCATCACACTTGTTCACTTGTGTTGAACCCTGTTAGCTTTACATTAAGCACCTGTTCAACACTTAGCACACTTGTTAGTCCTTTAATTGAGTTGTCATCCAAACACCAAAACCCACAAGAGAGCTTTCAGTTTTGCCTTATTGATACAGTTTTGCAAGGATCAGGGGGAGCACATTTCTGAAGTTAGCCCTTATAGAAGATTCGATAGAATCTAGATCCCAAAGGATCGAAATCTGTCCCGATGATAGTTGTTGTACTCTTTTTCCCTTGGTGAGTTTTCTTGAAGTTTCTCATATGAGGGTTTTAATGAGGCAACAAAGTGCAAATGCAATTTGTATCACCATGCACTCTTTCTCCACATTTTTCCTACTGGGTTTTTTGGAGTTTTAACGAGGCATGTGTTGGTCGCGGTATTCGCCCAAGGGGGAGTGTTAAGTAACCCTAGCTAGGGTTATGTGAGCAAATACCTGCTTTGCCCCTGAGGGGTCTTACATCTCTATATAAGGAACCTGTACACCACCTCATAATATAGAGAGAAGAGAAAGAGGCCAGAGGCCCAACCCTATATATTGTGTCTCGTGTGCTATCTGTCGTGCTTATGGGAAGGGAGACGGGTTCTCTACATCTTCTTGCGCCTCTACTGCTGATGGGAGGGAAGGAAGCGGATCTGGTGATTCGTGGTAACTTAGTTTTCAACAAGAACTACGTTACCACGGATCACCAGATCTGCTCCCTTCCCTCCCGTCAGCAGATTAGGCGCGAGAAGCTGTAAAGTACCCGTCTCCCTTCCCATAAGTATGATAGAAGAAACACACGAGACACAGAATATAGGGTTGGTCTTCTGGCCTCTTTCTCTTCTCTATTATGAGGGGGTGTACAGGTTCCTTATATAGAGATGTAAGACCCCTCAGGGGCAAAGTAGGTATTTGCCCACATAACCCTAACTAGGGTTACTTAACACTCCCCCTTGGGCGAATACCGCGACCAACACATGCCTCGTTAAAACTCCAAAAAACCCAGTGGGAAAAATGTGAAGAAAGAGTGCATGGTGATATAAATTGCATTTGCACTTTCTTGCCTCGTTAAAAACCTCATGTGAGAAACTTCAAGAAAACTCACCAAGGGAAAAAGAGTACAATAGTTGTCATCGGGACAGATTTCGATCCTCTGGGATCTAGATTCTGTCGAATTTTCTACAAGGGCTAACTTTAAAAATGTGCTCCCCTGATCTTTGCAAAACCGTATCAATAAGACAAAACATCTTCTTCTGGAAGTATATGCACATAAAAATTTAGCAAACGGATTGCATATCCTTGCAAGGACTATTTCAGGAACTTTACCTCTACTCACTTCTAGGATATACGAGGTAAGTGCACGTATCAATATAAATAAGCCACTTTGACTGATGGTGTTCGATCGACTGGATCTATATATTTGATAGAAAGTTCCATAAAGGTTCACATATTGATCATCAAGTTGATGCCTTCAGGGCTTAGAATATGACATTTATTGTCTCACGATTGTGATCAATATAAGCATTCGCTCCCCCTGACGATGACATCTGTCGAAGTCATTATCCCTCATAACTCAAGCATATTCTTCAAGATATATGTCTCGTTGTTCATATGGAATAACGAGAATGGATGAGGTTGGGGTGCTATAATTTTCTATCTTACACCACAATTTATACATAGTTGTGCAAAGCAAATAACATGTCCTTCAATAGGACTTAGGGGACAATATAGTTGCAATAGTACATATTCTAAATATGACACATCGCTCCATGCGTTCATCCATTGCAACATCTATGATGGTGTAACAAAAGTCCATCAAAGATCGTAATCCATCAGAGATTTTTCATCGATCAGATACATCGTTATAGTCTGTCATTGTGGCACAATGAGGATATTTTGCTAGTAACACCTAAACATTATAGGTTTCTGCCATCAGGGCTTTAGAGGAAATCGTAATTCCACATCTAATGGAAATTACCATGAGTAAAACTCATGGAATGCACATGTGCTTATTCGGTGAACTTCAAGTCCTTTGGTACCTCATCTTATTCTTTTTCGGGTCTGTATGGGTCTTTATCCCTCTATATGGATTATCAAACTTTGGTGTTTAACACAGACTTTATTTCTTCTGGAAAGGTTCCATTAAGGAACTATAATCTCATCTAGGAGATATTCTCTCTACATAGGCGAGTGTTCATTCGTCAAGAATGTATTATTCGGTACGAGATTTATATGTTGCATATTTATAATTCAAAGATATGAGTCCTCCTAGGATCACATGACGGATCTTCAGAATCCTATTAACTGCATATTTTAATTCATGCCATTTGCCAGATATATTACATAGCGGAACTGTGTTTATTGAACACATATGTGGGATGGATCTCTCACAAGACCACTTGAACCATCGCATTCACCACACATTATTTCAGTAGTGCCCATAAATGTCCGAACTTCAAGCTCACGACTTTCATTTTGCGATTATTGGTTCAACCTCGATTGCATTTATCAATGACCCGATAAGAGAGCTTCAAGCACTCATGCCTAGGGCTTTGTTTTGGATCCCATTGCAATATATAGAGGCAAGATAGGTGTCGACATATTTGTCTCCCACATTTAATAATGATCTCCGTTATTTCCCAAAATGAAAGATTCATTGTTCCGTATTCCCAGCACAATGATATTGCGTTGCTAGGAACTTCATCATCAAGATGAACCTCTTCGTGAGGCAAATCACCAGCAGGGCGAGTTCATCGGAGGAGAGTTATTACAGACCACATGAATCTGCAATCAGAACATATGCTTTGACTAAGACCAATGGATCATATTCTCAGGCGTCCCCGAGAATAGATCAAATGCCAATAAGTCAAATGTGGATATGATATTAATCCCGGGTATATCCACATCTACATCAGATAGAAGCATTCAAACCAATATGGTTACTCCTCAACGATTTCTAGCAAACTCCATATACATAGGAGTACACACCGAACGACAGGTTTAGTTTGGCTTTTATGCTTTTAATAGAATATTAAGGCATTACACTATATGGGCATTCCTCCCCCTAATGCCGAGATGTTCTAAAAGCATACATATAAATCCCCAACCACAATCATCCAGTTGTGGCCAATGTATGCTATTATGGTGATTTATTTAGGAAATCTTACGCACATTATAGATAGGGGTTTTATGCAGTGAGCTTTGGACTTAGATTAATGTAGTGGCATGAATACTACATATTTGTCCTTCATCGTGAAGGATTAGTCTCAACTTCCAGCAAGACACGCAACAACAAGTTGCTTCATGGTTACAATTCTGCAAACTTATTGTTTTTATTATCAAATGCATAGTCAATCATTAAGATTTAGACTAATATACGCAACACTATTTTATTCATAAGGGTCCTTCAGGGGCTCATGCATACCATTCGTCATTTGGAGCTAGTAGTTGACTTCAGATCAACAAGTAAAATGATCATCACGGTCTAGCGCTCACAAGGACATTCACTGGTTGCATTGTGCTTTTAAGCACATAGGAAAATGTGTGCAGATAATGGTAGTAAAGTGCACGACATCATGCCAATGATGCCAAGCAAATATTTTTGGTATGCAGAGATGTATAGTCCAACTCGTTTTACTATTGCCCATGGTTTACCCAATTACTCATACTGATCTAAAATTCGGTTTCAAGTTATGCAACATTTTTTAGGTATTATAATTTTGAGAGAGAACTATTAACAATAGTCAATTATTTGTGATGTAAGTTGCCAGCGGGACAAACTTTTCTCCTCATATTATATACCATCTTGTTCTATAAAGCGTAATGTCGATCTCTTAATTGTTTAGCAAAAAGAGAAGCTATGGAATAGAACATACAACGCCAAGAATTTATTTTATCTGGGAAAAATCATCTGATTCCTAAGCTTTCGACAAAGCAAATGGAGATAACTGCTTGACAAGAGCGAAAGAAATACCAATATCCGCCTGGGACTAGTCTTCAACAACAGATAATGTTGCTCTCATACGAAGGAGTCATCATGACTAGGGAGAATGCAATAGGCCTCCATAAGATCTTTATATTTTCATCACAAATTATCACCACTTACAATCTCGTGGTCAAGACTTATGGCTCTTCTAGTGCCAAGGACCAAGGATATATTAATGCCCAATTTAGCTTCAAGCTCTGTGGGATTTCATAGCTATTTTTCTACTCTTCTTACTTCTGGTAGATCAGAGAAAGATTACAGTAAGCATGCCAAATGGTGGAATCCAATGTAGTTCTACTACAAAACCCCAGTTATATGTCCATTCAGGACTGACCGTTACCATTTGACTTATAATGTATACCATACTTGTCAAGGGACTATCTCGAGTCAATTCAGCGACTATGAGTATTCATAATTCTGAGAGATGTATGCAACACAAGCATAAAGGTCCTAGACAGGACAGGCAAAGTGGTTCGACGGGAACACACAATGGTTTTCACACCAACATAGTGAAAATTTTCTCAGAATAACCTCTCGGTATACTCACAACTTCGTCTTGCTAGCGACTATATATCCTTTTATCTCATAGTTTGCTTCATGTCATTCAGCAACAAAGAGAGGAATGTGCTAACATATGGTTGAGCAATGTATGACTGAGATTTCTGGTCATAAATTATTTGGTAAGGTCTTTTTGCTTACTAATAGAATCCCAATCTGTGATGTCTTCTATGCCAAAAAGGCTTTCATACATTATATTATACTAGCTGAATGCCCGTGCGTTACAACGGGAATATATAATACCAGTATACTACGATAACTTATATACAAAATGTGTGTTATATTGTTATGAGAAAATGTTTCATAATCAATTTATGATCCTAGCCATACATAAATTTTGTTATTTTAATCTAGTTATTTCACCACTACATTGCAACCATCAGTATCATGCAGACTTCGATATATGCCACGATTTGTATGGTCTCATCATTGGAGAGCACGTTCCACACATGCCGAAAAAATTCCCTCGTACATCATTAGTCATCAGACACGCACCACCATATGCTCTTGCTTAAACAAAAAGGTAAGTGTGTATGTGTTTGCGAAGAGAATTAAAGGCAGGCCGACACAAAAGCTACCCTGATGGTGGCGAGGATGACGAACTGGTCACTGTTGTCGATCCTCCTCTGTGTCACCTCCGGCGCCAAGATGACGCCACAATCCTCGATATAGTAGTCATCGAACGCACACGACATGACGAGTACCGATGACTCTTGGTTGGGCTGCCAAACGAAGTGCACCCCGGGCTCATCAGCGAGGTAGTACCCCTGGCCGTTGCACCACCGGATGCGCTATTCCACTACATACATCATGCTCAAGGACACTCACACAACATCAGCAACGTCCATCGTCCCATCGCACAAGAATTCATGTCCGGTCAGTAGCGACTTACGTGGCAGGTTGGGCTTCAGGTGGACGACGAGCTGGACGACGTGATGGCGTCGTCGTCGGATGCGGTGTCCAGAACAACCCGAGAGTCATCGACGTTGGCGACAACCATGAGGCCCCCCTGCTTAACGATGGACAACGCGGTGCAGCTGCTCTGGACCACGTCCAAGCGGCGGCTTCGCGGGAGCTTGTCGTACACAGCAGCGTATGCGACCACGTAAGACTGCTTTTAGAGGTCGAACTGATAGTCGCCAAGCTTCTTCTCGTCATCGATGAGCGACGACAACGCGAGTGCCTCCTGCTCATGGAGTTTGTTCCGGGTTTGAAGTAGGAAACATGGATTCATGCTTGGCGTTGGTTTATGAAAATGACTCACAAGTCTGATTCATGGAAAAAAATATTACGAAGAAAAAATGTCACACATGCAAAAAAGGGAATTTAAGTATAATGCATTATTCAAACAAAAGAAATAGCATGCAAAGCTCTTCTTTAAATAATATTACCTCCATCCAAAAAATATAATTCAAAAATCTCGGTGATACTTATCTACTACTACGCATTGTGCAATGGTAGCAAGTGAGCTTGGAGAGAGATGTAGTAGATGTGTTTCCTGTCATAGATGTAGACATAAACACATATAGGTGGGTGCCCGTGCGTTGCAACAGAAACATTTAATATCATGATAACTTATGAACAAATGTGTGTTATACTGTTATGTGAAAATGTTTCGTAATTTATTTGTGATCCTAGCCATACATAAATTTTGTTATTTCAATCTAACTATTTCATCACTACATTGCAACCAACAGTACCGTGCAGACTTCTATACATGATAGCTGAATGCCTGTGCGTTGCAACGTGAATATATAATACCAGTATACTACGATAACTTATATACAAAATATGTGTTATACCGTTATGAGAAAATGTTTCATAATCAATTTGTGATTCTGGCCATACATAAATTTTGTTATTTATAATCTATCTGTTTCATCACTACATTGCAACCATCAGTATTATGCAGACTTCGATATATGTCACAATTTGCATGGTCTCATTATTGGAGAGCACGTTTCACACATACCGGAAGAAATTCCCTCGTACATTGTTAGTCATCGGACACGTACCACCATACGCTTTTGCTTAAACAAAAAGGTAAGTGTGTGTTTGCAAGACTAATGGTCAAACATCGTATAACCATAAAGTTAGAATACTATATTAATATATTAAATAAATTAATCCAATAGACATAGATTAACCCAATTAACATAGGATAAATAAATATCTAATTATAGAAGTATGAAACATGATATAATCAATATTGTTACTGCGTAGTAAATATTCATACGAGACTAACACAACTGGAACGATTCAATTTGGAATTAAAATGGGGAAGTTACGAATTTCCAAAGTTTCTATGTATTTGATATAGGATTAATTAGGAAATCAATTTTATTGTTGTTTTCATGACAAAACAGAGGTATTATGTGATAAAAATAATATTATAGAATTATAGAAATTGGAATGAACTCATTTGGATTTAATATAAAATTTCCATGAATTAAATGGGTTTCTGCAATTATTTTTAAATTAAAAATCAATTTCTAAATTCCTTTTCCCTATTTTCTTTATTTCCTGGACTGCGTCCCAAATTCCAGAAAGATCAGGGGCTAAGCTATAAATGTTTTTCTAGACTCAGTGAGCATATAGAGTGGATGGCGGGTTAAACACAAAAGACGTCTTAGTTGAAGTTGTACACAATTCAACATGAGTCATGTTGGTTAGAGGGTAGAAGGCTAGGTATTCTGCTCAATAGATCCAAGGTTCGATTCCTGAGCAGCCACTGTTTAACTTTTTTTCTGCGCGCGGAACGGGGGAGGGCAGAACGGCAGACTACTATTGCTTACTTAATAAGTAGTAGAGATATCTTCGGGTTACTTCAGGTAAAACTTTATGCATGAGAGGAGGAGAGCATTAACTTATCTGTGTTTCATTGTATTTCAATTTAATTTCCCAGATTTCCAAGCACTATGGAGCTTGATATAGTTGTTATGGCCACTTGGCGATATATATAAATATATGATGCCACACAATACAAATCAAATAAAATATAAAGCCAAATAAAATTGTTTACGAAGGTTACGCATAATGTGACTTCAGGGGCTTGAACAACTCACCACAATCCACACAAGTACAAGCTCTAGCGTATCTGGTGTCAATGCGTGTGCGGCCATCAGGGCAACGACAACACATCAAACCTTCGTAACCAGCGCAACAGACGCAGTTGTGGCTTGGTAGTTGGGGTACACGATAAGTACGCGCAATAGGCACAATAGGCGCAACTGTGACTCAATAGTGACGACATACATGCAATGCCTTCAGGGCCCACGAAAAATGTGTGACTCGGCGATGGCGGTCCGACTCAACGGGAGCGATCCGATTTAGCGAGAGCGTGACATAGCAATCACATGACGCAGCGAAGTTCGAATGGCACAAATACTGCGTCGTGTTGCCAAGGCACAATCAATATTCAGCTAATGTCATAATTCAGACGATTACCAACGTAGCCTGATCGGCGTGTCCGAGTAACTACTATACAATTTAATCACTCGACGTGAGTCCAAAAGCTCAACATAATATAAATATTTAGAACGATTTAAGTATGTACAGACAGTACAATATAGTCTTAACATGCATTTTAATGACTTTCTACTGTATATCCACCACGAGAATGGAGCAGAAAGATAATAAGCTTATCATGTGCAAGAAGGCATTTTTCTATGTTTAGGCATGCATTATTCTATTCATTATTTTTGGCAGAAGAATAGAATAAAATAAATATACATAACATGCCTACATTTTAAAACGCGTGCACAAACTAATGAATAAATTCATCAAAAAATTATTTAAGTGCAACAATTATAACAGGAATTAATGTAGAAATTAATTCTACATAAAACGGTCAATCAGTAAAAATCTCTTTTTTTGTTTATTTTCCTACTAATTATTTGTGTCAAAGAATAAATAATTAAGATAAAAAAAACATGTTTAGCCGCCACTTGCATGCAGTACTAAAGGTGTGACTTTTTCTTAGCCACATGCATGCATGCAGTGGAGTGCCCTCATCCTGCTCCTTTCTTTTAGCCGCACTACACATGTGCATGCAGCCCTCGCGAGTCCTAAGGAGGCGACGAGCCTCGTACTTATCCCACGCGACCAGAGAGCGCAGAGAAACGAAGTGCAAGCGGTCAATCCGGTCAAAGAGGTGCCCACGCCATTTGCAAGATCGTGGCGCACGGGTACAAATCAAGAATAGTAAACATACCGCGTTCGGTTGAACAGAGGAATTGAAGCATGTCGCGTAGGACAGTTCGGCTAGGCCGGAGACCTGCCGGCTTGACGAAGAGTTGTTATAGATCTGATCACGCAGCAACGTTGAGGTAGAGCGTGCTGATAACGTGTTGAGAACTACGTTACCACGGATCACCAGATCCGCTTCCTTCCCTCCCGTCAGCAGATTAGGCGCGAGAAGCTGTAGAGTACCTGTTTCCCTTCCCATAAGTACGACTGAAGAAACACACGAGACACAAAATATAGGGTTGGGTCTCTGGCCTCTTTCTCTTCTCTATTATGAGGGGGTGTATAGGTTCCTTATATAGAGATGTAAGATTCCTCAGAGGCAAAGTAGGTATTTGCCCACATAACCCTAACTAGGGTTACTTAACAGTTTTAAATTAATCCAGCTCTAAATTAACATGGATTGATTGAATTAAATCTATGTCACAATCTAGTTGCAAGTATAATTTGTACCCGTTATTAATATAAGATCTTTTTTGTTGAGCGGCGCGTGCATGCACCGCTGCCAAACAAACTGGCATCTTGTGTGTGCAGTGTGCAGCTACTGCAAAGCTGCCTCCAAAGCTAGTAGCTTGCACAGCACAGCACCATCACATTACTGTGCGTGCCATCCGAAGGGCGAGGCAGGAACAATTGAGCCCTGAAAGCGCTCGGATCTGTGCCCCGCAAACGGACGTCGAAAGCTGTTCTGCTTCGCTCAGCGCCACACACGCATCGCCTCGGATCAGAGAGGCATGGCGACGGTGGTGGCCCGAAGGCTGCTGCTCCTTCTTGTTGGTTACTTGCACTGTACGTGTTGGCTCATGCTGTTCTTGCGTCATTTGGATCGTGGATCAGGTGCTGGCCAAGGGGAGTGACGAGCATAGCGACAATGCATGTCTACCAAAGTCGGTTCGGTTCGGTCCCCTTGTCCTTTTGTCTGCTCAGTAGTCACCACTCATCACGAAATTGGAAGTGAGCCTGCTCTCGCATATATATTCTGTTTCTTCGTCTTGCAGGGTGGACAGGGCAGCCTCAAACGCTACCGTGTAAGTCATCGCCCGTTTGAACCCTTCTGATCGCTCCGTTTTTTGGTCTCCTTTTTTCAGTAGCCAGAGATCATCAGTTCTCCAGAACCAGACTACTGTACTGTACTAGCTACAAGTTAGTGTTTGGTTCACCATGGGTAATGGTATCGCAGTGGAAATTAAAAAGCGGTGGATTCCAAATTAATGAATGCCATTGCATGATTTGTTTGGTTGAGTTTTATAACATTTTTTTATTCCAATATACTGTTTGTTTTGTAAACCAATGTAACGTAATGAAACTAAGAATGTGAGTTTTGTAACACTTTTTCATTCGAATACACGTTTTAATATAAGAAACCATTCATTCGTGAACATAAAAATTCAGTATTTACCATCATTCAACATCATTCCCTTCGCGACTGTTAAACAACATTCAAAACTCATAAAAATTTAGTTTTTACCGCATTGAAAGGTACCAACATTCAACAAACCATATTGAAAGCTACCCACAGATACAATGCCACATTCAACACCATTCGTGAACATTCAACAACATTCAACATCATAAAAATTCAGTTTTTATCATCATTCACCGTCATTCAACAACAACATATGAAGAACACTAAAGCTAAAAAGATTGAGACCATCTAAACCAACAACAACTTCCAAAGCTCCATCATTCAACATCGAGACCAGCACCTTCACTTTGACCTCTCTCTCTCCTTGCTGCTTCATCTGGCATAAATGAAATAATTAGCAAATTAAACCAAGATCAAAACTAGCCATGTACATTTCTACAAACAAAATTCTTGTTACCACGTAGCATGCCGACAATGAATTCCCTCCTCAGTGGTTCTGGAAGTGCAAACAACATCCCCATTTGATCTGGCATCCTGACAAACACACCAGCTGCTTTGATAACTTCTGAGCCAGTAAATTCAAGTCTCCGGGCCTCATTGATCGCCTTCTGAAAGGAAAATTGGGTTAACCATTTCCTATAATCGATTTTGGTGGTTGACGCACAACACAAACCACGTGGGCTGACTAGTTTGTCTAGATGTCATTTATCTCAGGTGCATAAGGTTAAATACAAACCAAGAAAGAAATTCAGTTAGGGGATCAATCAAAGATTGGAGCAAAAGACTTGACTGTGCTGAAAATTGGAGCATCGGACACTGTCCGGTGCACCAGGGCCGTACAACTTCAAACAGGCCACTCTCGGGAATTCAGAGACAGCCTCCACTATAATTCACCGGACTGTCCGGTGTGCCACCGGACAGTCCGGTGAGCCAGCGGAGCAACGGCTCCCTGCGTGCCAATGGTCGACTGTGCCGAGCTACAGTGCTGAACAGTGTCGCAACAGAAGTCAGAGGTCACCGGACTGTCCGGTGCAGCAAGACGACAAGCGCCTCCAACGGTCAACTGCTCCGAACCCTAACGGTTGCGCTGATGTGGCACGCACCGCACAGTGAACAGTGACTATCCGGTGCGCCCATCGCCAGCAGCCTTTGCCAACGACTAGGAAGTGGTTGGGGGCTATAAATACCCCCAACCACCTCATTCATTGGTATCCAAGTTTTCAGAAGTTTACATTCAATACAAGAGCTCAAGCATTCACTTCAAGACACAATTCCAAAGATCAAATCCTCTCCAAGTCCCAAATTCATCTCAACCATTTAGTGACTTGAGAAAGAGAGAGTTATTGTGTTCATTTGCGCTCTTATCGCTTGGATTGCCTTCTTCCTTTCTCATTCATTTCTTAAGTGCTTTGTAAAGCTAAGCAAGAGACACCAAGCGTGTGGTGGTCCTTGCGGGGTCTTAGTGACCCGTGTGATTAAGGAAAGGCTCACTCGGTCTAAGTGACCGTTTGAGAGAGAGGGAAAGGGTTGAAACAGACCCTGCCTTTGTGGCCTCCTCAACGGGGACTAGGTTCTTTGGAACCGAACCCCGATAAAACAAATCACCGTGTCTACTCGCTTTGATTCTCGCTTGATTTGTTTGCCCTCTTTCCTCTCTCTAATGTTTCCTTGCTAGTATTGATTTAAGTTCGCTCACATACGTCATCCGCATCCTTTGAGCAACTCTTAGCAAGAGAAACAATCTTTCAGACTTGAATATAATTCTAACGCTAACCCCGACCTTTAGTGCGTTTAAAGTTTATAAATTTCAGGTTTCGCCTATTCACCCCCCTCTAGGCGACTTTCAATTGGTATCGGAGCCAATGCTTCATTAAGAGTCTAACCAACTCGAAGTTATGTCTGGAGATCACGCCAAGAGGGAGATTGTGACCGGCGACAAGCCCGCAGGCTCCAGGAAGACTCTCTCAAGGGAGTCCGGCAACAAGTATAAGGAGGAATCCTCTTCCTCCATCAAGTCACATCGGAGGGGTGACAAGAAGAAGAAAATGAAGAAGGTGGTCTACTACAAGACCGACTCTTCATCACCCTCCACATCCGGCACCGAGTCGTCCACTACTTCTAAGCGCCATGAGCGCAACAAGTATAGTAAGGTGCCCCTACGCTATCCTCGCATTTCCAAGCGCGCTCCTCTACTTTTCGTTCCCTTAGGCAAACCACCATATTTTGATGGTGAAGATTATTGTATGTGGAGTGATAAAATGAGGCATCATCTAACCTCACTCCACGAAAGCATTTGGGACATTGTTGAATTTGGAGCGCAGGCACCACAGGTGGGGGACGAGGACTACGACTCGGACTAGGCCGCCCAAATTAGGCACTTTAACTCCCAAGCAACTTCTATACTCCTCGACTCTTTATGTCGAGAGGAGTATAACAAGGTGCAAGGGCTAAAGAATGCCAAAGAAATTTGGGACGTCCTCAAAACGGCACATGAAGGGGACGAGGTGACCAAGATCACCAAGAGGGAGACGATCAAGGGAGAACTCGGTCGATTCGTCCTCA
Organism: Zea luxurians; assembly: GCA_029449295.1. Taxonomy (NCBI): domain Eukaryota; kingdom Viridiplantae; phylum Streptophyta; class Magnoliopsida; order Poales; family Poaceae; genus Zea; species Zea luxurians. The sequence continues at coordinate 162,543 of JAOPSE010000912.1, forward strand.
ACAAAGGGGAAGAGCCGCAAGCCATGTACAACTGACTCAAAACAATGGTGAATCAAGTGTGCAACCTCGGGAGCACAAAATGGGATGACCATGAAATGGTCAAGGTTATTCTTAGATCCCTCGTATTTCATAATCCTACTCAAGTTCAATTAATACGTGGGGATCCTAGATACAAATAGATGTCTCTCGAGGAGGTGATTGGCAAGTTTGTGAGCTTTGGATTTATGATCAAAGACTCCAAACACATTTTCAACTTGGAGCAAGGTGCCACCTCTACACCCGAGGTGCAACCCGTTGCATTTAAGGCAATGGAAGAAAAGAAGGAGGAGTCTAGACCAAGTAGGCTTCCAATCGACGCCTCCAAGCTCGACAACGAGGAGATGGCTCTTATCATTAAGAGCTTTTGTCAAATCCTTAAGCAAAGGAGGGGGAAGGACTACAAGCCCCGCTCCAAAAGGGTGTGCTACCGGTGTGGTAAGTCTGGTCACTTTATTGCTAAATATCCATATTCTAGTGAAAGTGACAGGGACGAAGACAAGAAGGAGAAGAAGAGATACTAGAAGAAGAAGGGCGATGAGGCGCACATGGGGCGAGAGTGGGACTCCGATGAGAGCTCCACCGACTCCTCCTCCGACGAGGACGCCGCCAACATCGTCGTCAATAAGGGACTTCTCTTCCCCAACATCGGCCACAAGTGTCTCATGGCCAAGGACAACAAAAAGAAGAAGGTACACTCTAGAGCTACACCCAAATATACTACATCTAGTGATGAGGGCAGCTCTAGTGAAAATGAAGATGATTTAATTTCTCTCTTTGCTAACCTTAACATGGAACAAAAGAAAAAATTAAATGAATTAATTGAGACCATTAACGAGAAGGATGATCTCTTGGAATGCTAAGAGGACTTGCTCGTTAAAGAAAATAAAAAATTTGTTAAGTTGAAAAATGCTTATGCTCTAGAAGTAGAGAAATGTGAAAACTTGTCTAAGGAGCTTAGCATTTGCAATAATTCAATTTCTTGTCTTAGAGATGAAAATGCTAGTTTAGTTTCTAAGATTGAAAAATTGAATGTTTGCAATGATTCAATTTCTAGTCTTAGAATTGAGAATGATAATTTAAATGCTAAGATTGAGGAATTGAGTACTTGCAAAGCATCTACATCTACTGTTGAAAATGTTAACGTTTGTACTAGATGTAGAGACATTAATGTTGAAGTTATTAATGATCACCTTGCTATGATTAAACAACAAAATGATCACATAGCCAGATTAAATGCCAAAATTGCCGAGCATGAACTTGAAAATGAAAAATTTAAATTTGCTAGAAGCATGCTCTATAATGGGAGACACCCTGGCATTAAGGATGACATTGGTTTCTAACAGGGGAACCAAATCAATGTCAAGCTTAATGCCCCTAAGAAATTATCTAATTTTGTTAAGGGTAAGGCTCCCATGGTTTAGGATAGTGAGGGTTACATTTTATATCCTGCAAACTATCCTAAGCATAAGATTAGGAAAATTCATACTAGGAAATCTCATACTATTTCTCACCATGCTTTTATATATAAAAATGAGGCTTCTAGTTCTAGGCATTCCACTCACATTAAAATGCCTAAGAAGAAAATTCCTAATGCATCAAATGAACATAATGTTTCATTTAAGACTTTTGATGCTTCTTATGTGCTTACTAACAAATCAGGAAAGTAGTTGCCAAATATGTTGGGGACAAACACAAGAGTTCAAAGACTTGTGTTTGGGTACCCAAGGTGCTTGTTTCTAATGTCAAAGGACCCAATACCGTTTGGGTACCTAAGAACAAGGCATAAATTTGTTTTATAGGTTTATGCATCCGGTGGATCAAGTTGGATAATCGATAGCGAGTGCACAAACCACAAGACAGGGGAGAAAAGGATGTTCTCCTCATACGAGAAAAATGAAGATCCCTAACGAGCTATTACATTCGGGGATGGAAATCAATGATTGGTCAAATGTTTGGGTAAAATTGCAATATCTCCTGACCATTCCATTTCTAATGTTTTTCTTGTAGATTCTTTAGATTACAATTTGCTTTCTGTTTCTCAATTATGCAAAATGGGCTACAACTATCTATTTACTGATGTAGGTGTTACTGTCTTCAGAAGAAGTGATGATTCAATAGCATTTAAGGGAGTGTTAGATGGTCGACTATATTTAGTTGATTTTAATGATAACAAAGTTGAACTAGACACTTGCTTAATTGATAAGACTAACATGGGTTGGCTCTGGCATCGCCGACTAGCCCATGTTGGAATGAAGAATCTTCATAAGCTTCTAAAGGGAGAGCATATTTTAGGACTAACAAATTTTCATTTTGAGAAAGATAGGATTTGTAGCGCATGTCAAGCAGGAAAGCAGTTTGGAGTCCATCATCCACACAAGAATATAATGACGACTGACAGGCCGCTCGAACTACTTCACATGGATCTTTTTGGCCCAATCGCTTACATAAGCATCGACGGGAGTAAGTACTATCTAGTTATTGTGGATGATTATTCTCGCTTCACTTGAGTATTCTTTTTGCATGAAAAATCACAAACCCAAGAGACTTTAAAGAGATTCTTAAGACGTGCTCAAAATGAGTTCGGATTGACAATCAAAAAGATAAGAAGCGATAATGGGACGGAGTTCAAGAATTCACAAATTGAAGGTTTTCTTGAGGAAGAGGGTATCAAGCATGATTTCTGAAAGGGAATTAGGCTTACACCTAGTCCCCAAATATTTTTGGTGGTTGAGTTGCCCAACACAAATATTGGACTAACTAGTTTGCTCTAGTACATAAGTTATACAGGTGCAAAAGGTTCACACTTAGCCAATAAAAATATCAAGTTTTGGATTCAACAAAGGAGCAAAGAGGCAACCGAAGGCACCTCTGGTCTGGGGGCACCGGACTGTCCGGTGTACACCGGACAGTGTCCGGTGTGCCACCGGTGCACCAGAGGACTCAGACTTCAAACTCTTCGCCTTCGGGAATTCTCGGAAGCCGGCGTGCTATAATTCACCGGACTGTCCGGTGTACACCGGACAGTGTCCGGTGCTCCATGGAAGCGCGGCCTCCGGAACTCGCCAGCCTCGGGTTCGCGCGGCAGCCGCTCCGCTAAAATTCACCGGACTGTCCGGTGTGCACCGGACTGTCCGGTGTACCAGCGGAGCAACGGTTATTTCGGCGCCAACGGCTACCTGCGGTGCATTTAATGCGCGCGCAGCGCGCGCAGAAGTCAGACGTGCCCATACCGGTGCACCGGACATCGAACAATACATGTCCGGTGTGCACCGGACACCCAGGCGGGCCCAGAAGTCAGAAGCTCCAACGGTCAGAATCCAACGGCATTGTTGACGTGGCGTGGGCACCGGACTGTCCGGTGTGCACCGGACTGTCCGGTGCGCCATCGAACAGACAGTCTTCCCAACAGCCACTTTTGGTGGTTGGGGCTATAAATACCCCAACCACCCCACCATTCATGGCATCCAAGTTTTCCAACTTCCAACCACTTACAAGAGCTAGGCATTCAATTCTAGACACACCAAAGAGATCAAATCCTCTCCAATTCCACTCAAGCTTTTAGTGACTAGCGAGAGAGATTTGCCGTGTTCTTTTGAGCTCTTGCGCTTGGATCGCTTTCTTTCTTTCTCACTCTTTCTTGTGATCAAACACTCACTTGTATTTGAGGCAAGAGGCACCAATTGTGTGGTGGCCCTTGCAGGGAAGTTTTTGTTCCCGTTTGATTGAAAAGAAGAAAAGCTCACTCGGTCCGAGGCATCGTTTGAGAGAGGGAAGGGTTGAAAGAGACCCGGCCTTTGTGGCCTCCTCAACGGGGAGTAGGTTTGCGAGAACCGAACCTCGGTAAAACAAATCCGCGTGTCACACTCTTCATTTGCTTGCGATTTGTTTTTGCGCCCTCTCTCGCGGACTCGTTTATATTTCTAACGCTAACCCGGCTTGTAGTTGTGATTATTTTGAGATTTTCAGTTTCGCCCTATTCACCCCCCCTCTAGGCGACTTTCAATTGGTATCAGAACCCGGTGCTTCATTAGAGCCTAACCGCTCGAAGTGATGTCGGGAGATCACACCAAGAGGGAGATGGAGACCGGCGACAACAAGCCCACTACAAGCCAAGGGAGCACTTCATCGGAAGAGTCCCGCACCAAGAGAAGGGAGAAGAAGAAGATCTCCTCCAAGCGGAAGGAGAAAAGATCTTCCTCCTCTCACCACAAGGAGAAGAAGGAAAAATCTTCTTCTCACAAGCCGCATCGGAGTGGGGACAAGCACAAGAGGATGAGGAAGGTGGTCTACTACGAGACCGACACTTCATCAACATCCACCTCCGACTCCGATGCACCGTCCGTAACTTCTAAGCGCCAAGAGCGCAAGAAGTTTAGTAAGATCCCCTTAAACTATCCCCGTACATCTAGACATACTCCATTACTTTCCGTTCCATTAGGCAAACCGCCAACTTTTGACGGCGAAGATTATGCTAGGTGGAGTGATTTAATGAAATTTCATCTAACCTCACTCCACAAAAGTATATGGAATGTTGTTGAGTTTGGAGTACAGGTACCATCAATAGGGGATGAGGATTATGACACGGACGAAGTGGCCCAAATCGAGCACTTCAACTCCCAAGCCGCAACCATTCTCCTTGCCTCTCTAAGCAAGGAGGAATACAACAAGGTACAAGGGTTGAAGAATGCAAAGGAGATTTGGGACCTACTCAAGACGGCGCACGAAGGTGATGAACTCACCAAGATCACCAAGCGGGAAACAATCGAGGGGGAGCTCGGTCACTTCCGTCTTCGCCAAGGAGAGGAGCCACAAGATATGTACAACCGGCTCAAGACCTTGGTGAACCAAGTGCGCAACCTCGGGAGCAAAAAGTGGGATGACCACGAGGTGGTTAAGGTTATTTTAAGAGCACTTATTTTCCTTAACCCCACTCAAGTTCAATTAATTCGTGGAAATCCTAGATATCCACTAATGACTCCCGAGGAAGTTATCGGGAATTTTGTGAGCTTTGAATGCATGATTAAGGGCTCAAAGAAGATCAACGAGCTTGACGAGCCTTCCACATCCGAGGCGCAACCGGTGGCCTTCAAGGCAACGGAGGAGAAGAAGGAGGAGTCTACACCAAGTAGACAACCAATTGACGCCTCCAAGCTCGACAATGAGGAGATGGCCTTAATCATCAAAAGCTTTCGGCAAATCCTCAAGCAACGGAAGGGGAAGGATTTCAAATCCCGTTCCAAGAAGGTTTGCTACAAGTGTGGTAAGCCCGGTCATTTTATTGCAAAATGTCCTATGTCTAGTGACAGTGACAGGGGCGACGACAAGAAGGGAAAGAGGAGAGAAAAGAAGAAGTACTACAAGAAGAAGGGCGGCGATGCCCACGTTTGTCGGGAGTGGGACTCCGACGAAAGCTCAAGCGACTCCTCCGACGACGAGGACGCCGCCAACATCGCCGTCACCAAAGGGCTTCTCTTCCCCAACGTCGGCCACAAGTGTCTCATGGCCAAGGACGGCAAAAAGAAGGTAAAATCAAGGTCCTCCACTAAATATGAAACATCTAGTGATGAGGATGATGATAAAAATGAGGAGGATAACTTGCGCATTCTTTTTGCTAACCTCAACATGCAACAAAAAGAAAAATTAAATGAATTGATTAGTGCTATACATGAGAAGGATGATCTCTTGGATTCTCAAGAGGACTTCCTTATTAAAGAAAATAAGAAGCATGTTAAGGTTAAGAATGCTTATGCTCTAGAAATAGAAAAATGTGAAAAATTGTCTAGTGAGCTAAGTACTTGCCATGAGACTATAGACAACCTTAGAAATGAAAATGCTAATTTGTTAGCTAAGGTTGATTCTCATATTTGCAATGTTTCAATTCCAAACCCTAGAAATGATAATGATGATTTGCTTGCTAGGATTGAAGAATTGAACATTTCTCTTGCTAGTCTTAGATTAGAAAATGAAAATTTGATTGCTAAGACTAAAGATTTTGATGTTTGCAATGCTACTATTTCTGACCTTAGAAGTAAGAATGAAATATTGCATGCTAAGGTTGTAGAATTAAAAACTTGCAAACCCTCTACATCTACTGAGCATATTTCCATTTGTACTAGATGTAGAGATATTAATGTTGATGCTATTCATGATCACCTAGCCTTAATTAAAAAACAAAATGATCACATAGCACAACTTAATGCTAAGATCAGTGAGCATGACTTAGAAAATGAAAAATTTAAATTTGCTAGAAGCATGCTCTATAATGGGAGACGCCCTGGCATTAAGGACGACATTGGCTTCCAAAGGGGAGATAATGTCAAACTTAATGCCCCTCCAAAGAATTTGTCTAACTTTGTTAAGGGCAAGGCTCCCATGCCTCAGGATAACGAGGGTTACATTTTGTACCCTGCCGGCTATCCTGAGAGCAAAATTAGGAGGACTCATTATAGGAAGTCTCACTCTGGCCCTAACCATGCTTTTATGTATAAGGGTGAGACATCTAGTTCTAGGCAACCAACCCGTGCTAAGTTGCCTAGAAAGAAAACTCCTAATGCATCAAATGATCATGTTATTTCATTCAAAACTTTTGATGCATCATATGTTTTAACTAACAAATCCGGCAAAGTAGTTGCCAAGATTGTTGGGGGCAAACACAAGGGCTCCAAGACTTGTGTTTGGGTACCCAAAGTTCTTGTTTCTAATGCCAAAGGACCCAAGACCGTTTGGGTACCTAAAATCAAGAACTAAAATTGTTTTGTAGGTTTATGCATCCGGGGGCTCAAGTTGGATACTCGACAGCGGGTGCACAAACCACATGACAGGGGAGAAAAAGATGTTCTCCTCCTACGAGAAAAACCAAGATCCCCAACGAGCTATCACATTCGGGGATGGAAATCAAGGTTTGGTCAAAGGATTGGGTAAAATTGCTATATCACCTGACCATACTATTTCCAATGTTTTTCTTGTAGATTCTCTAGATTACAATTTGCTTTCCGTATCCCAATTATGTCATATGGGCTACAACTGTCTTTTTACTGATATAGGTGTTACTGTCTTTAGAAGAAGTGATGATTCAATAGCTTTTAAGGGAGTGTTAGAGGGTCAGCTATACTTGGTAGATTTTGATAGAGCTGAACTCGACACTTGCTTAGTTGCTAAGACTAACTTGGGTTGGCTTTGGCACCGCCGACTAGCCCATGTTGGAATGAAGAATCTCCACAAGCTTCTAAAGGGAGAACACATTTTGGGACTAACCAATGTTCATTTTGAGAAAGACAGGATTTGTAGTGCATGCCAAGCCGGGAAGCAAGTTGGCACACATCATCCACACAAAAACGTCATGACTACCGACAGGCCACTGGAGCTCCTACACATGGATTTATTCGGCCCGATCGCTTACTTAAGCATCGGCGGTAGTAAGTATTGTCTTGTAATTGTGGATGATTATTCTCGCTTCACTTGGGTATTCTTTTTGCAGGAAAAATCACAAACCCAAGAGACCTTAAAAGGATTATTGAGACGAGCTCAAAATGAGTTCGGCTTAAGGATCAAGAAAATTAGAAGCGACAATGGGACGGAGTTCAAGAACTCTCAAATTGAAGGCTTCCTTGAGGAGGAGGGCATCAAGCATGAGTTCTCTTCTCCCTACACTCCACAACAAAATGGTGTAGTGGAGAGGAAGAATCGAACTCTATTGGACATGGCAAGAACCATGCTTGATGAGTACAAGACACCAGATCGGTTTTGGGCCGAAGCGGTCAACACCGCTTGCTACGCCATCAACCGGTTATATCTTCACCGAATCCTCAAGAAGACATCCTATGAACTCCTAACCGGTAAAAAGCCCAATATTTCATATTTTAGAGTTTTTGGTAGCAAATGCTTTATTCTTGTTAAGAGAGGTCGAAAGTCTAAATTTGCTCCTAAAACTGTAGAAGGCTTTTTACTAGGATATGACTCAAACACAAGGGCATATAGAGTCTTTAACAAGTCCTCAGGACTTGTTGAAGTTTCTTGTGACGTTGTGTTTGATGAGACTAACGGCTCTCAAGTAGAGCAAGTTGATCTTGATGAGATAGGTGAAGAACAGGCTCCATGCATAGCGCTAAGGAACATGTCCATTGGGGATGTGTGTCCTAAGGAATCCGAAGGGCCTTCGCATGCACAAGATCAACCATCATCCTCCAGGCAAGCATCTCCACCGACTCAAATTGAGGATGAGGCTCAAGATATTGAACAAGAAGATCAAGAAGATGAGCCACCTCAAAATGACGGCAACGATCAAGGGGGAGATTCAAATGATGAAGACAAGGAGGATGAACAACCAAGGCCGCCTCACCCAAGAGTCCACCAAGCAATACAACGAGATCACCCCGTCGACACCATCCTCGGCGACATTCATAAGGGGGTAACTACTCGATCTCGTGTTGCACATTTTTGTGAACATTACTCTCTTGTTTCCTCTATTGAGCCACACAGGGTAGAGGAAGCACTTCAAGATTCAGATTGGGTGATGGCGATGCAAGAGGAGCTCAACAATTTCACAAGGAATGAGGCATGGCATTTGGTTCCGCGTCCTAATCAAAATGTTGTAGGAACCAACTGGGTCTTCCACAACAAGCAAGACGAGCATGGTGTGGTGACTAGGAACAAAGCTCGACTCGTGGCCAAGGGGTATTCACAAGTCGAAGGTTTGGATTTTGGTGAAACCTATGCACCCGTAGCTAGGCTTGAGTCAATTCGCATATTATTAGCCTATGCTACTTACCATGGCTTCAAGCTTTATCAAATGGACGTGAAGAGTGCCTTCCTCAATGGACCAATCAAGGAGGAGGTCTATGTTGAGCAACCTCCCGGCTTTGAAGACAGTGAGTACCCTAACCATGTTTATAGGCTCTCTAAGGCGCTTTATGGGCTCAAACAAGCGCCAAGAGCATGGTATGAATGCCTTAGAGATTTCCTTATTGCAAATAGCTTCAAAGTCGGCAAAGCCGATCCTACTTTATTCACTAAAACACTTGACAATGATTTGTTTGTATGCCAAATTTATGTTGATGATATCATATTTGGGTCAACTAACAAATCTACATGTGAAGAATTTAGTAGGATCATGACACAGAAATTCGAGATGTCAATGATGGGGGAGTTGAAGTATTTCCTAGGATTCCAAGTCAAACAACTCCAAGAGGGCACCTTCATTAGCCAAACGAAGTATACTCAAGACATTCTAAGCAAGTTTGGAATGAAGGATGCCAAGCCCATCAAGACACCCATGGGAACCAATGGGCATCTCGACCTCGACACGGGAGGTAAGTCCGTGGATCAAAAGGTATACCGGTCGATGATTGGTTCATTGCTTTATTTATGTGCATCTCGACCGGACATTATGCTTTCCGTTTGCATGTGTGCAAGATTCCAAGCCGACCCTAAGGAATCACACCTTACGGTCGTAAAACGAATCTTGAGATATTTAGCTTATACTCCTAAGTTTGGGCTTTGGTACCCTCGGGGATCCACATTTGATTTGATTGGTTATTCGGATGCCGATTGGGCGGGGTGTAAGATTAATAGGAAGAGCACATCGGGGACTTGCCAGTTCTTGGGAAGATCCTTGGTGTCATGGGCTTCAAAGAAGCAAAATTCAGTCGCTCTTTCTACCGCCGAAGTCGAGTATATTGCCGCAGGCCATTGTTGCGCGCAATTGCTTTGGATGAGGCAAACCCTGCGGGACTACGGTTACAAATTAACCAAAGTCCCTTTGCTATGTGATAATGAGAGTGCAATCCGCATGGCGGATAATCCCGTTGAGCATAGCCGCACTAAACACATAGCCATTCGGTGTCATTTTCTTCGGGATCACCAACAAAAGGGGGATATCGAGATTTCATACATTAACACTAAAGATCAATTAGCCGATATCTTTACCAAGCCACTTGATGAACAATCTTTTACCAGACTTAGGCATGAGCTTAATATTCTTGATTCTAGAAATTTCTTTTGCTAAACTTGCACACATGGCTCATAAGAATACCTTTGATCATGTCTCTTTTATATATGCTATGACTAATGTGTTTTCAAGTATATTTCAAAACCAAGTCATAAGTATATTGAAAGGGAATTGGAGTCTTCGGTGAAGACAAGGCTTCCACTCCACTCTACTACTCATCCGTCGCCGTCGCTCCGCATCACTCTCCGTCTTTGTATAATCTTCACTCATATGTTTTATTTGCCAAAGGGGAGAAAAGTAGTTAGTCAAGGGCTTATGTCTCACTCAAAGTATCCGTTTTTGGCGATTCATGCCAAAGGGGGAGAAAATATGAGCCCAAAGCAAAAGGACCGCACCACCACCCTAATTTTAAAATTGATGATTTTCAATTGGTAAATTTCAAAATTGGTATCTCTTTGTGTTCTAAAGGGGGAGCAAGTAGTATTTTTCAAAATAAATCAAAACCCTCTTGAACACTAAGAGGAGGATCTCATTTAGGGGGAGTTTTTTTGTTTAGTCAAAGGAAAAGCATTTGGAACAAAGGAAGAAACTTTCAAAACTTGAAAATGCTTTGCAAAATCCTATTCATTTACCTTTGACTCTCTTGCAAAAGGACTTTGAAAAGAATTTACAAAAAGAAAACTTTTGGTGCAAATGTGGTCCAATATGTCAAAAACAAAGAAAACAATCCATGCGCATCATGTAAGCATTTATATTGGCTCAATTCCAAGCAACCCTTGCACTTACATTATGCAAACTAGTTCAATTATGCACTTCTATATTTGCTTTGGTTTGTGTTGGCATCAATCACCAAAAAGGGGGAGATTGAAAGGGAATTAGGCTTACACCTAGTCCCCAAATATTTTTGGTGGTTGAGTTGCCCAACACAAATATTGGACTAACTAGTTTGCTCTAGTACATAAGTTATACAGGTGCAAAAGGTTCACACTTAGCCAATAAAAAGATCAAGTTTTGGATTCAACAAAGGAGCAAAGAGGCAACCGAAGGCACCTCTGGTCTGGGGGCACCGGACTGTCCGGTGTACACCGGACAGTGTCCGGTGCGCCACCGGTGCACCAGAGGACTCAGACTTCAAACTCTTCGCCTTCGGGAATTCTCGGAAGCCGGCGCGCTATAATTCACCGGACTGTCCGGTGTACACCGGACAGTGTCCGGTGCTCCATGGAAGCGCGGCCTCCGGAACTCGCCAGCCTCGGGTTCGCGCGGCAGCCGCTCCGCTAAAATTCACCGGACTGTCCGGTGTGCACCGGACTGTCCGGTGTACCAGCGGAGCAACGGTTATTTCGGCGCCAACGGCTACCTGCGGTGCATTTAATGCGCGCGCAGCGCGCGCAGAAGTCAGACGTGCCCATACCGGTGCACCGGACATCGAACAGTACATGTCCGGTGTGCACCGGACACCCAGGCGGGCCCAGAAGTCAGAAGCTCCAACGGTCAGAATCCAACGGCATTGTTGACGTGGCGTGGGCACCGGACTGTCCGGTGTGCACCGGACTGTCCGGTGCGCCATCGAACAGACAGTCTTCCCAACGGCCACTTTTGGTGGTTGGGGCTATAAATACCCCAACCACCCCACCATTCATGGCATCCAAGTTTTCCAACTTCCAACCACTTACAAGAGCTAGGCATTCAATTCTAGACACACCAAAGAGATCAAATCCTCTCCAATTCCACTCAAGCTTTTAGTGACTAGCGAGAGAGATTTGCCGTGTTCTTTTGAGCTCTTGCGCTTGGATCGCTTTCTTTCTTTCTCACTCTTTCTTGTGATCAAACACTCACTTGTATTTGAGGCAAGAGGCACCAATTGTGTGGTGGCCCTTGCAGGGAAGTTTTTGTTCCCGTTTGATTGAAAAGAAGAAAAGCTCACTCGGTCCGAGGGACCGTTTGAGAGAGGGAAGGGTTGAAAGAGACCCGGCCTTTGTGGCCTCCTCAACGGGGAGTAGGTTTGCGAGAACCGAACCTCGGTAAAACAAATCCGCGTGTCACACTCTTCATTTGCTTGCGATTTGTTTTTGCGCCCTCTCTCGCGGACTCGTTTATATTTCTAACGCTAACCCGGCTTGTAGTTGTGATTATTTTGAGATTTTCAGTTTCGCCCTATTCACCCCCCTCTAGGCGACTTTCAATTTCTCTCTCCCTACACACCTCAACAAAATGGTGTAGTGGAGAGGATAAATAGAACCTACTAGACATGGCAAGAATCATGCTTGATGAGTACAAGACACCGGACCAGTTCTGGGCTAAGGCGATTAATACCGCCTGCTACTCCATCAACTGGTTGTATCTTCACCGAATCCTCAAGAAGACATCATACAAACTCCTCACTGGTAAAAAGCTCAATGTTTCATATTTTAGAGTCTTTGGGAGCAAATGCTTTATTCTTATTAAAAGAGGTAGAAGTTCTAAATTTGTTCCTAAAGCAGTAGAAGGCTTTTTATTAGGTTATGACTCAAACACAAGGGCATATAGAGTCTTCAACAAATCCACTGGATTAGTTGAAGTTTCTTGTGACATTGTGTTTGATGAGACTAATGGCTCCTAAGTGGAGCAAGTTGATCTTGATGAACTAGATGATGAAGAGGCTCCATACGTCGCGCTAAGGAACATGTCCATTGGGGACGTGTGTCCAAAGGAATCCGAGGAGTCACATAAGCACAAGATCAACCATCATCTTCCAGGCAAGCATCTCCACCAACTCAAGATGAGGATCAGTCTCAAGAAGAAGAGGATAAAGATCAAGATGATGAGCCACCTCAAGAGGAGGATATTGATCAAGGGGGAGATGAAGATGATCAATACAAGGAAGATGATCAAGAGATTAGGGATCAAAGACCACCACACCCAAGAGTCCACCAAGCAATTCAAAGAGATCACCCCGTCAACTCCATTCTTGGTGATATTCACAAGGGGGTAACCACTAGATCTCAAGTTGCACATTTCTGTGAACATTACTCTTTTGTGTCTTCTATTGAGCCATACAGGATAGAGGATGCATTAAGAGATCCAGATTGGGTGGTGGCTGTGCAAGAGGAGCTCAACAACTTCACTAGGAATGAGGCATGGCATTTAGTTCCACGTCCTAATCAAAATGTTGTAGGTACCAAGTGGGTATTTCGCAACAAGCAAGATGAGCATGGTGTGGTGACAAGGAACAAAGCCCGACTTGTGGCAAAGAGATATTCACAAGTCGAAGGTTTGGATTTTGATGAAACTTATGCACCCGTAGCTAGGCTTGAGTCAATTCGTATATTACTTGCCTATGCTACTTACCATGGCTTCAAGCTTTTTCAAATGGACGTGAAAAGTGCCTTCCTCAATGGACCTATCAAGGAAGAGGTCTATGTTGAGCAACCTCCTGGCTTTAAAGATAGTGGGTACCCTAACCATGTATATAAGCTCTCAAAGACGCTTTATGGGCTCAAGCAAGCCACAAGAGCATGGCATGAATGCTTGAGAGACTTTCTTATCACTAATGGCTTCAAAGTCGGAAAGGATAATCCTACTCTCTTCACTAAAACTGTTGCAAAAGACTTGTTTATATGCCAAATTTATGTTGATGATATTATATTTGGGTTTACTAACAAGTCAACTTGTGAAGAGTTTAGTAGGATCATGATACAAAAATTTGATATGCCTATGATGGGGGAGTTGAAGTATTTCCTTGGATTCCAAATCAAGCAACTCCAAGAGGGCACATTCATCAGCCAAACTAAGTACATTTAAGACATACTTAAGAAGTTTGGAATGAAGAATGGCAAACCCATCAAGACACCCATGGGAACCAATGGGCATCTCGACCTCGACACAGGAGGTAAATCCGTAGATCAAAAGGTATGCCGGTCGATGAAAGGTTCTTTACTCTACTTATGTGCATCTCGACCGGATATTATGCTTTATGTATGCATGTGTGCAAGGTTTCAGGCTAATCCTAAGGAAGTTCACCTTAGGGCCGTGAAAAGAATCATGAGATATTTAGTTTATACTCCTAAGTTTGGGCTTTTGTATCCCAAGGGATCTACCTTTGATTTAATTGGGTATTCCGATGCTGATTATGCCGGATGTAAAATTGATAGAAAGAGCACATCAGGGATTTGTCAGTTTCTGGGAAGATCCCTGGTGTCATGGGCTTCAAAGAAACAAAACTCCGTAGCTCTTTCCACCGCCGAAGCCGAGTATATTGCTACAGGACATTGTTGTGCACAATTACTTTGGATGAGGCAAACACTTAGGGACTATGGCTACAAATTGAGCAAAGTCTCTCTCCTATGTGATAATGAGAGTGCAATCCGCATGGCAGATAATCTTGTTGAACACAGCCGCACTAAGCACATAGACATCCGGTATCACTTTTCTGAGAGATCACCAACAAAAGGGGGATATTGAAATTGCTTATGTGAGCACCCACAACCAATTAGCCGATATCTTCACCAAGCCACTAGATGAGAAAACTTTTAGCAAACTTAGGAATGAGCTAAATATACTTGATTCTCGGAATTTTGATTGAAACATTGCGCACATAGCTTATAAGTATACCTTTTATCAAGTCTCTTTCATTTGGTACAAATGCATATTTCTTATTCTTCTTGTGCCAAGGCTAAGACTAATGTGTTTTCGAGTATATATCTATGATTAGTCTTAGATTGAAAGGGAAATGGAGTATTCGGCAAAGACAAGGCTTCCACTCCAACTCTGACGGTATCACTTACCCTTTGCCGTTACTCATGTCACTCTCAATTGTTATGACCCTTCACTCATATTTCCTTTACCAATGGGGAGAAAGTATTAGGAGAAAGTATCAAGGGCTCTCAAGTTCTCTGTTTTGGCGATTAATGCCAAAGAGGGAGAGAGTATTAAGCCCAAAGCAAAAGGACCGCACCACCATTTCAAAATTTCAAATTTTTCACAAATGCTTATTTCAATTAGTATTTGAGTTTATTTCAATTGGTATTTGAGTTAGCCTCAAAATGAATTTTTAAATGGTATCTAAGTTTCAATTGGTATGTGAAGTAAAATTTCAATTGGTATCTCATTTGGTATTTCAAAATTGTTTTTCAAATGGGTATCATCAAAACTTCACATTAGTATAAAAAATTTCAATTGGGATAATTTCACTTGGTATCTATTTCAAAACCCTCTTAAAAGCTAAGGGGAGAATTCATTCAGGGGAGCTTTTATTTAGTCAAAGGAAAAGCATTTAAAATAGGGGGAGGAATTTCAAACCTTAAAAATGCTTCTTGCAATCACATTCCTATACCTTTGACTGTTTGCAAAAGATTATTGAAAAGATTTTTACAAAATATTTGCAAAAAACAACTAAGTGGTGCAAATGTGGTCCAAAATGTTAAATAAGGAAAAAGCAATCCATTCATTCTTAGTCATATGTTAAAATCTTTCAATTGGTATAATTCTAAGTAACCTATACACATCTATCTCAATTGCAAACTAGTTACATTTCTATACTTCATATTTGCTTTGGTTTGTGTTGGCATCAATCACCAAAAAGAGGGAGATTGAAAGGGAAATTGGGTTAACCATTTCCTGTAATCGATTTTGGTGGTTGACGCACAACACAAACCACGTGGACTGACTAGTTTGTCTAGATGTCATTTATCTCAGGTGCATAAGGTTCAATACAAACCAAGAAAGAAATTCAGTTAGGGACTCAATCAAAGATTGGAGCAAAAGACTTGACGGTGCTGAAAATTGGCGCACCAGACATTGTCCGGTGCACCAGGGCCGTACAGCTTCAAACCGGCCACTCTCGGGAATTCAGAGGCATCCTCCGCTATAATTCAAAAGACTGTCCAGTGTGCCACCGGATAGTCCGGTGAGCCAGCGGAGCAACGGCTCCCTGTGCGCCAACAGTCGACTGTGCAGAGCTACACTGTTGAACAGTGTCGCGGCAGAAGTCAGAGCGCAGAAGTCAGAGGTCACCGGACTGTCCGGTGTGGCACCAAACTGTTCGGTGTAGAAAGACAACAAGCGTCTCCAACGGTCAACTGCTCCGAACCGTAATGGTTGCGCTGACGTGGCACGCAATGGACAGTTAACAATGAACAGTGACTGTCCGGTGCGCCAATCGCTAGCAGCCTTTGCCAACGGCTAGGAAGTGGTTGGGGGCTATAAATACCCCCAACCACCTCATTCATTGGTATCCAAGTTTTCAGAAGTTTACATTCAATACAAGAGCTCAAGCATTCACTCTAAGACACAATTCCAAAGATCAAATCCTCTCCAAGTCAAAAATTCATCTCAACCATTTAGTGACTTGAGAGAGTTTTTGTGTTCATTTGCGCTCCTGTTGCCTGGTGTTGGGGGCCTTCGGCTTCCGAAGGTCCTCAAAAACATGATTTAACTATGTCTCTAGAGTATAATGTGTAAACAGGTACCTTCGGACACAAATCAAAACCACAACATGAAAATGCACAAAGAGTATGAAGGATGGCGCAGAGCCGAAGATATGTGCAGGGGAGCTTCGGCGTGATAGCAGAAAAAGAAACCGACTTAAAAGGGAAAAGGCTATTTGGACCCCGATGAATTTCTATAGAGTTATTAGCAAATGTAAAGGGCATGGGTGTAATTTTACATGGGCTACGTCCCATGCCTATAAATAGATGAACAGTACTTCCGTACTGTTCACGCTGACTTGGCATTTACTTTCGCGTCACATTTGTACCCCTGCTTTCCTTCGAGCCGAAGGTACATTTATAATTGTTTATTGTTGTTACAGTCACGCAAATAAAAATAAGTTGGTAATAACATTTAAAGTGTTTATATTATTTTTTCATATCTTGTATATGAATTTTTCTTCATCATCTATTGTGTTCAAGAAGACTTGTTCTTCGTAACCTTCGTCCGGAATTCATTATATCCGAAGGGAGATAATGTTTTGAAGGACGAAGGACTTTAACATTTAACACTTTTTATGTTGCCTTGTTCTTAACTCTTAGCATTTGAGAACAAGCCTATGTTTTCTATGAAAATACGGATATCATTTACGAAGCATGAAAAGAAGGGAAGGTGTTTTTTCGCCGAAGGCTCAAAAACGGTATGTATGTAAAGTTTCATGCATCGTAAAGAATTGAACCATAAATAGCTTATATATTACATTCAAAGTTACAAAATATTACACATATTGTTCAACAAATATTACATTCCAAATGTTTTCACAATAACATCTAATCTTCCCTTAGAACTACTTCTGCAGCTTCGTTTAGTAGTTGATCAACAACTTTGTCCATGATAGCTTCGGCCATTTTTCTAATCTCGTCACCCCCCTTTACGTTGGGGTCCGCTAATGGCTCGGCGGGCTCTGAGGGAGGAGAAGGTGCGACTATATTACAAAGTGTAGGCAAGTTCGAAATCAAAAGTTACAACAAAAACCCAAAAACTAGTAGTTAATACCTATTCGCCCTTCGAGATCCGCACTTTTCTCAGCGGCTTCTGCTACTTTTCTAGCGTCATGAATACCTTTTTCGCTTCTTCGTATAATTTCTTGAGCCATCTCCCGGCCACCATTTTCCCAGATATCGGTGAAAAATTTTCCACCAACCAAACTTGCCTCGGCCGAAGGGTCTTTTATGTCTTCAGAAGATAAATCGGTTTCGGTCTCTGCCAAGGATTTCACGTGATCGCAGCCTTTTTTCTCCAAAACAGTAGCAATCCCCCTAGCACCCGAGAAGGCGCATATGTCTCCGCGGCTATTCAAGATTTCTTCAAAAGCTTCAGCTTCGTGGCTGATCCACCCAATTGGGCCTTCGGGGTCGCCCCTCATGAAATTTTCTTCGCTTGAGAACGCGCCGATGCTGGCGAAGCTGGTTCTCATTTTCTTAACCCATTCTATAGATTTTTCATAACACCTTTTCTTGGATGCACGAAGCACTTCAACGTTTTTTTCTGAATGATTTGCCCATTGTTCACTAATTTCTCGTTTTGCTTCTTCAACTGTACATTCTTCTTTAGCTCTGGCTAGCTGTTTCCGAAGATCCTCAAGTTCACGCTTCTGAGCTTCAGCTTGAGCTTTGAAAGCAGCTTCGTCTTCTTTTATTTTATTCACCAACGAATGTAATATTTTATCTTTTTCGAGACCTTCGTTACTTAGTTCAATTACCTCGGAACGAAGGTTGCTCAAGGCTATGGTACACCCTTCATCTTCGGCATCTTTCTGTGCCCTGAGGGCATTGCTAAGTATAAGGCCCTGCAAAAATCTGTTAATAAGTTTAAGCAAATGAAAAATTTTAGTTTCAAGGAATAATACAAAGATCTCATTTTTTCACCTTTAAACTATTGTACGCTAAGCTGTCGGCCAGCTCGTCCTTGACAACACCAAGAGCCCGTCTTCTAATGTTGGGAATCCAAAGCTCTTGCTCATCTCCCGACAGACAGAAATTTCCTTGCTGTCAGGGAGGCAATACAAGAAGTCTTCTTCTCCGCTGCCGTTGAATATCAGCGCCCCTTTTGGATATTTCAATTTTTGCGCATAGAATTGAGCTTCTCTTTTTTCTTTTTCGCTCAAACTTTTACCCGAAGCATGACGTAATACATAGTCAGAAGCTTCAGAAAATGCTTCGGGAATAGGTGTGGCGATTTTCTCAGATAAAGCTTCTTCTGCAGATTCTTTTTCCGTTTCTTTTTCAATTTCCAAGAATTCCCTCTTGGTAGGCTCTGAAAGCCCAGTTTCAGTTTCCTCTTGACTTTTGACAGCTTCGGCTTCAGTTTGTGTCTTTGAAACTTTGACAGCTATCTTCGGAGTAGCGCTTGAAGATTTTATCGTTTCCAGTACATCTAGCACATTAACCATTCTTTTCCTCTTGGGGGTTGTAGTAAGGTCTTTTTGTGTCATCGGCATTGCCATTGGCACCTCAACTCTTGCTGAAGGATTTGAAATTTCTGATGTCTTTGTTTCTTCAGCTCTCACTTCTTTTATTTTTTCCATCTCCAGCATTTTGGTCGGCTCTTCAATATTTGACAGGGGAGTCGGCTCCTTGGCTTCGGTGGCCGAAGAGGTCTCTCCGACAAACTCAGGCACTGTGGCCGGTTCAATATAGCGTGGCCGGTGTGTAAGAACCTTCATCTTTTTCCTCTTTGGCGCTGGCTCACTAGGAGCGGCTGAAGCAACTTCCTTCACAAAAGCCGTATCTTTCCTTTTTTGACCCCGTGTTGGGTAATGATAGTCAGGATAAACGAACCCAATGGCATCAAATACTCGATTGAGTCTTTTCTTCTTCCGGCCTCCGAAGGCCGCAGACAGTGCAGTATCTTCTGCCTTCGAGTATGGTCCAAGCAGTTCATCGCTTATGGCCTCAATACATTTTAACCAGTCATCATCTGGCTCGATAAACTTATCCCCATATCTGAAGGTGTATCTTAACCTAACTAGTCCACCTTCGTCAGGTTTGCTGATGGTTTCCTTTGGCATTTCCCAATCTTCTACAAGTGGCCATACTCTGAAGGCAACGTGTTCCTAGATCAAATCCCTCGTCCCAATGAAAGAGCAAACCACCCCGAAGGCTCTCCGGCATTCTTCGGCGGCTTCATCAATATCCACCTTCAGTTTCCGAAGGCCAAAACGCTGCCAGATGGGGCGCATGATGATACCTTTAATATCTTCTCGCGTTTTCAAGTCATTTTTCACATAGAACCATTCCTTCATCCAGTCTCCGGGCCATCTCTTTCGAAAAGTTGGCACGGGACAGCTTGACCCAGTGCGGGCAACGAAACTGTAACAGCCAAAATTGTTATGATATTGCTCTTTACCCCATGGTTTCGTCTCATATAATAACTCGTGCATACTGTAGAAACTTTTTGCATTTGGCTCCAAACCTTGGCTCTTCACGGCCCATATGAAGATTCCCATCCTTATGATCGCTTTGGGAGTAATTTGATGAAGGCAGATTTCAAATATCTTCAAAACTTCTACCACAAAGTTGCTCAAAGGAAACCGAAGTCCAGCCTTGAAGAAACTTCGGAATATCACGACTTCATTCTCCTCGGGAGTTGGACAAGTTTTCTCTCCTTCGTCAGCCCTCACAATAGATAAATCCCGAAAATATCTACCCCTCATATTGACAAGATGGCTTTGCTTTATGCTTGATTTTCCAAAAATTGCATGGCTTGGTCGCCAGGGTCGATCTTCGGAATCTTCACCACCACTTTCCACATCATAGCTGTCACTATCACCAGTGTCATCAGATAAACCCTCTAAGATCTCCCTAGTAATCTTCTCTGTATTTGTCTTTGCTATTGATTCAAGAAAGCCGAGATTCATCTCCTCGGAAAGACTCAGCTTCGATTCAGCAACAGCTTTCTTATCTTCAGACATCTTTGAAAATGCTGAGAAAGCGCTCTCGAAACCGAAGCCTAAAAATTTAAAAAGCCGAGCAAATGTTGGTGTGCAAGGGCTAAAAGTTGGATGAGCAAGAAGCAGATGGCGAGAAAGCGTGTCAAATGAACTCGTGGTGAGCTCTTATTTATACGCCTAGTGCGTTAAAAGCTGGAGGGTCCCGCTTGTCAATGACTGTTGCTATTCTACCAAAGGGAAGGTGTTTTTTCGGACCTTCGGCTTAAGGCCTTCGTCCATGTTGCAATCTGAATTTATTACTTTAGCAAATTAATATTGCGAGGGGCTACTGTTGGGGGCCTTCGGCTTCCGAAGGTCCTCAAAAACATGATTTAACTATGTCTCTAGAGTATAATGTGTAAACAGGTACCTTCGGACACAAATCAAAACCACAGCATGAAAATGCACAAAGAGTATGAAGGATGGCGCATAGCCGAAGATATGTGCAGGGGAGCTTCGGCGTGATAGCAGAAAAAGAAACCGACTTAAAAGGGAAAAGGCTATTTGGACCCCGATGAATTGCTATAGAGTTATTAGCAAATGTAAAGGGCATGGGTGTAATTTTACATGGGCTGCGTCCCATGCCTATAAATAGATGAACAGTACTCCCGTACTGTTCACGCTGACTTGGCATTTACTTTCGCGTCACGTTTGTACCCCTGCTTTCCTTCGAGCCGAAGGTACATTTATAATTGTTTATTGTTGTTACAGTCACGCAAATAAAAATAAGTTGGTAATAACATTTAAAGTGTTTATATTATTTTTTCATATCTTGTATATGAATTTTTCTTCATCATCTATTGTGTTCAAGAAGACTTGTTCTTCGTAACCTTCGTCCGGAATTCATTATATCCGAAGGGAGATAATGTTTTGAAGGACGAAGGACTTTAACATTTAACACTTTTTATGTTGCCTTGTTCTTAACTCTTAGCATTTGAGAACAAGCCCCCAACACTTGGATTGCCTTCTTCCTTTCTCATTCATTTCTTAAATGCTTTGTAAAGCTAAGCAAGAGACACCAAGCGTGTGGTGGTCCTTGCGGGGTCTTATTGACCCGTGTGATTAAGGGAAGGCTCACTCGGTATAAGTGACCGTTTGAGAGAGAGGGAAAGGGTTGAAATAGACCCAGCCTTTGTGGCCTCCTCAACGGGGACTAGGTTCTTTGGAACCGAACCTCGGTAAAACAAATCACGGTGTGTACTCACTTTGATTCTCGCTTGATTTGTTTGCCCTCTTTCCTCTCTATAACGTTTCCTTGCTAGTATTGATTTGAGTTCGCTCCCATACGTCATCCGCATCCTTTGAGCAACTCTTAGCAAGAGAAACAATCTTTCGGACTTGAATATAATTCTAACGCTAACCATGGCCTTTAGTGTGTTTAAAGTTTATAAATTTCAGGTTTCGCCTATTCACCCCCCTCTAGGTGACTTTCACCTTCTGTCTTAGCTTTTGTTGTGGATCCTCATCTCTTGCCTTCTCTTGGTTGGATGCCTCACGATCCATAGCTTGCACCATTCTTCCAATTGACATGGTGGCAACCTTGAGATCACCACTCACTTCATTGAACACATCAAGAAGTGGGTCACTTGATGAAGTCTTCATTCCTTTCCACTCATTCTTTTGCTTCTTGGAGCTAGATGATGTTGAGTCAACAGAATGCCTTGGTGTCTCTACAGATGTCATATCCTCTCCATCCTCTTCATCATTAGCATTTACACGAACTAACTCTTCTTCCAAGTTTTGAACAGCATTTGTCATGTCTTCCGCACCTTCACCTGTGGCCATGTCCTTGGAACATAGCATTGAAAGTTCATCATAGTAAGGAGAGGAGACTCCATACGACCCTTTTGCATCTGGATTATTCTGTAAAATAACAAAGACACATCATCACCAACAGATACAAGACTGACATAATTGTAGAGGATGCCAACACAAACAACATGTCTGTTTGCAAGGTGCTCGTTTTCTCTTATTGGAACATTCTGGCCCTCATGAAAATGCCCACCTTACATGTGTTAGCTACACTAGTAGATATATAATTCAGAAACACTATTGATGAATATTAGGATACTTGATATGTGACAGAACCTCCCAAGTCATTAGGCCCACCTACAGTTGTCCTTGTCCAACTGACCTCAGACAACCCTACAGGTGCACCTGATCACTTGACAAGTTCGGTATCTGTATTCTTTACCTTGCCCAAGAGCGTTTCACGCATCACGCAGATATTACAACACATCGGAGGTACGAGTATGCGGAAGCAGTTACAATAACTTTATTTTATATTAAAGTATGGAAAGAGTAGTATTATTACAGACCAGTAAAGATATAAGAGTGCTGGAGTAATATTATTACATAACTTGGGAGGCAAAAACCCCTCCCAAAAATAGTAAAAGTTTTTAAAGGAGGACACTTCCTCCCGAGGCTTCAGTCTTGGCTTTCTTCTTTAGACACCACCTTAGAACAAAAGCAATAAAAATTTGCTGCTTCCTCACCTACAACAACATGGGTTCGAAAACCCTGAGTACGGAGTGTACTTTCGCAAGTCTTACCCGTCAAATTAAAAGAGTCTCAAGGATATGCTGGCCTTTGGGAATCAAGGTATGTTTTATCAATAATGAAAGACTCTGTTTGCAGAAATGCTTACTAATAGTGGATCCTTAAAAGTCTAGTTTTATTAGCAAGTTAAGTCATTACCTGAGTTCTAGAGTTCTTTCTACCCTAGTTCAAGCACTTTACCTATACTAGCCAATTTCTTATCAACCCTTCTTATTTACTGGAATGCTACGTGTAGGGCAGTGACCAAGTCTTCATGTCTGAGAAGTAACGGCGATCCGAACCAATTAATACTCAGCTGAGGATCTCCAATCACACGACATATGTAGCACTTAACCCTTGCATATGTCAACTCACCACTGGGGTTTTTAAGACCAGATCAGGTTCACGCCAACCGAGAGCACAGATACACCACCGTCCAACCTCTTGCCACGGAGGGTACACGCTACTCTCGCCATCTCTCCACTCCCATTGCGTGTTATCTTATTCTGGTATTAGTCTGCCCGAGGCAAAGCTTACCCATGATGAGGCATGTGACCAGTTAAAGGGTCCTCGATCAGCAAGCCTACATCAAGACGGTCCTTAATCGACTCAGACGGAGACACTACACCGAGACTCTCCTCTCGTGCAAGTCACCCGCCCAGTCTCAGCTTTATCAT
Source organism: Zea luxurians (assembly GCA_029449295.1). Taxonomy (NCBI): domain Eukaryota; kingdom Viridiplantae; phylum Streptophyta; class Magnoliopsida; order Poales; family Poaceae; genus Zea; species Zea luxurians. The sequence continues at coordinate 186,142 of JAOPSE010000912.1, forward strand.
TTCAAACCCAAAGTTTGGTACCTGGCAGAGGTATATCTTTTCCGATGTTGAACCCATCACGGCCATGATGGATCCACCATCAAGTTTTATTTTTGAAAATATCCCACCCACTTTGAAGCATCATCTTTTGTCAAAACAAAACATTTTGTTTTTCTAGAGCAAAGCTAAGCATAAGAAAAACCTTTTTTGTAAAACAGGGGATTAAGGAAAGGTAATCAAATCTTCAAGGAAGGAAATGCAGCAACTGGTTTAGCACACAACTCGTATCACCTAATGCATCAAGCAAGTGAGAAAGATTTTAAAATAGCAAGGAGGTGGCAAATGCACCGGGGCTTGCCTTGTGTTATAGGTGAGTCAGGCTCTGCTCCACAGACATCAAAATAAAAGCAGTTCCCGGCCTGGGGTTCTTCAGGTGGTGGTGGTGGTGTAGTCCTTGTTTCTTCAACTTCTATCTCTTCTTCGTTTTCTATATATAGCCATATATAATCATGAATGCCATGTAATGCTCATAAAAATGCAAAGATAATAAAAGTATATTATCTTGGGTCTTGAATATAATTTTCCTTCACGGGACTCCAGAAAACTAAGGTTTTTGGAGTCAATAGTGAAGTTCATAGGGCAGAAGACTAGGGTTTTGGGTTCTAGGTACCAAAAATGGTCCAAATCATACCAAACTTTACCCAAGGCTTCTAAATAATATTTAAAGCTTTTCTTAAAAGTTTAGTGACTTTTGGGATTATTAATAAATTTATAAAATTCCAGGGGTATAGGTTTTGGCTAACTTAAATACTCCATAATTCTCTATTTGAACTAAAAATCATGAAACTATTTTAATTAAATACTATAGAAAATCAGGAGCCTAGCAAAATTGGTCTAGTATTTTTAGCATTTTTCTACAATTTTCTAGGAATTCTCTAGTCCTGGTAGAAAAAGAAAAAGAGAAAGGTTCTACAGTATTGGGTTGAAACCGGCCCAATCTGGCCTATGCCCAGGTAAAGACGCGTGCGCTCGCGCCCGCGCTGCCGGCTTTGCGAATAGGCCCCTGCTGATTTGAATAACTGGAAAAGGGGTCGCGACGCTATTCCCATGTCTCACTGACAGTTATAAAAATCCCCCGGACTTCTGTTTCTTTACAACGCCAGGTCCACGATGGCGAGCTGCGCCAGGCCGAGCTCCAGTGAGCTTGTTCTGGCCAAATTAAGCAACGGCTAGCCCTCCCCTTTGCTGGACACCGAATTCAACCCTACGCGACTATTTCCCCCCACTTAATTGCTGGAATTGAGCTCTACATCATCCTATCCACGGTGATAGCGGGCACAATGGACAGCATGAAGTGTTCTCGGCGATCTAAGGGGTTCTAGCCTAATCGGTCGGGTCGAGAGGCATCAGGGGCAAGTAAGGGTGCTGAAACAAGAGGACAGCGGACATGAATGGACCAGAAGTGCACTGGCCACGGTGAGATCACTTTGCGCGGTGCTCGGGATTGATTTGGGGGAAATCTCAAATTAGCAAGCTCTGGTGAGCAATTGGAGGCACGGCTTGGTGGATTGGGTGCTTGAGTACCTTATGGACCCGACGGCACACATAATTTATAGGCTCTAGGGGCGATGGCCTGTGAATTTGGGATGGCGCGGTGGCGGCCGAAGAAGGAAGAGGTCACTGGCGCAAGCAACTCGTGGAAGCTACCGTGGCAAGACCATCGACGACAAGTAGACGTACTAAGGTGATGTACTACGACGTGGTTAATAGCCTGAGGCGTGCCATAACCGTGGTGAAGGACGCAAACTCCGGTGACGGCCGCAAGGCCACATTGCCGGTGCAAGTGGTCGAGGGACAGCGAGGCCACAGTATCCAGAACCCATCCGCGACGAGATCTTTTCACGACCGAGCGAAATCCACTCGCCCGAGGCACGAATCATGATGACCGGCACGAATCCGGGCGCAAAGACCACCGGCGGTGAGGGGGGCTAAACCCTGGGATATTTCAGTGCACTGTACCATCGTGAGGTCATTCAGTTGGTCTGATAGAGGATCTTTAGAGGCATTTTCTAGAATTTTTGCATGACAACTTGCTAATCGGTTTGTAGCAAACTAGTAGCCCTATATACAAACTACAATTCTGCTGTAGAGATCATGCTAAGTTGCTTACTCCTTGGAGCATGAATCAAGCCTAAAGTTCTTCAAAACTCACTAACAGTCCATATTCAGTTTTTGTATTGTCTGACAGCTAAACTTTAGGGCCAATTATCTCCATCTTTTTGTATAACACAATGCTTAATCCCTTAAGCAAAGTTGTACTCCTATAGTAGCTCTAGACTTTTGATGTGTTGACCCTAGGCAAAATCTTTGTATATTTAAAACTACAGAGCTCCAAAGTTAGCTTTGTTCAACTGTTTTCAGACTTAGCCACATGAGAGGAATTGAGTGGTTTTTTTCAAAAAAGCCCCTTCCACATCTTTTGACATGGAAATCTTCAAATGTGTGAACCATGTGCTTTGGGGTTCCCTAATACCATGATTTTTGTACTTGGGTCCAAAAGTGGGCAATATTTATATATAACCCCCTAGGGTTTCATTCTAGGGTTTTCCAGTGTCTTTTTAGGGTTTTTTGGTACTTCTAGGGTTTGAATGCCACTTAAGTCCATTAATGGTGATATCTTATGATCATTCTCATGAGTTTTGAGAATTTAACTTATTTGGGCTTTATTGACACCCTAAGCTTAGTTCAGGGTTAAGTACCCTACCCTAGGGTTTTACCCATGACTAGTCACATCAATACAACTTGTTTGAAATTTTTTCCTAGTGAATGCATTCTAAGTGTAACAATCACATGATATGCTGATTCTCATGATGTTATGCTCAAGTTTTAGTGGTAGTAACACCAGGGGTGTTACATCCTTCCCCCCATAAAAGAATCTTGTCCCGAGATTTAAAAGTCCTAGGGCAAGTAATGGAAAAGGAAACGTGTCATATTTTTATTTCCTTATTTTTGGTACAAGGCAGAAGTGGTATGGGGTCTAATCCTCTATTACAACAAGTGTACATATTTCACAATTTACATGAAGCTAAAAAGCCTGGGAAATTCTTTTCTAAAAAGTCTTGAGTTTCCCAAGTAGCTTCATCTTTCATATGTTGGTTCCATTGTATCTTATAGAATTTGAGAGTTCTCCTTTGGGTAATCTTGTCCTTTTGATCCAAGACTCGAATAGGATGTTCTGAATATGTCAAGTCTTGTTCTAAGGCAACATCCGTTACTTCAATGGTTCGATCTGGAACCCGAAGACATTTCTTTAATTAGGATACGTGGAACACATTGTGCACTGCAGACAATGTTTCAGGTAATTGGAGTCGGTATGCCACTGGTCCATATCTTTCAAGGATAGGAAAAGGACCAATGTACCGAGGTGCAAGCTTCCCTTTTACCCTGAAACGAGATACACCCTTCATTGGTGAGACTTTCAGGTAGACATAATCTTCAATTTGAAAGTACAAGGGTTGACGTCATTTGTCTGCATAACTCTTTTAGCGAGCTTGGGCTTCTTTCAAATTATGTATAATTCGTTGAACCTTCTCTTCTGTCTCTTTTACCATATTAGGCCTGAAAAACCATCGCTCTCCTGGTTCAGACTAGTTTAACGGAGTACGACACTGTCGTCCATACAAAGCTTCAAATGGTGCCATTTTGATGCTCTCTTGATAGCTGTTATTGTATGAGAACTCCGCCAATGGTAAACAGTCATCCCATTTCTGTGCGAATTCCAGAACACACGCTCGCAACATATCTTCAAGTATCTAAATTACCCTCTCAGTCTGCCCACTAGTTTGAGGATGATAGGCCGAACTGTGGAGCAGCTTAGTACCCAAGGATTTGTGAAGTTCTTCCGAGAATTTGGATATAAATTGAGGTCCACGATCCGACACTATTGTCATTGGAACACCGTGCAAACTGAGAACACGAGCAATATACAGTTCTGCATATGTGGCCACTGTATACTTTAACTTAACTAGGAGAAAGTGGGCGATCTTTGTAAGTCGATCAATGATAACCCAGATGGAATCATACCCTTTTGTTGTCCTGGGTAATCCCACAATGAAGTCCATACTAATATCCTCCCATTTCCATGTCGGGAAAGGTAAAGGTTGCAATGGGCTAGCAGTTTTCATATGTATGGCCTTGACACGTCTGCAAGTGTCACATCTCGCCACATAGCGTGCAATTTCAATCTTCATCTTCGTCCACCAATAATACTGCTTTAGATCATGATACATCTTAGTGCTTCCGGGATGAATAGAATAGCGACTAAGATGTGCTTCATCTAAAATTTGCTGGCGGACCTCATCATTCTTGGGCACAACTATGCGGTTGTTAAACCATACAATGCCTTGATCATCTTTTCTGAAATAGTTTGCCTTACCGGTCTTTATCTTCTCATGAATGTGTTTCATACCCTCATCATTTCTTTGTGCATCAATTATTCTTTGCAGAAGAACTGACTCAAGCTTCAAGTGATTGAAAGTTCCATGTTGAATCATTCCCAGGTTCAACTTCTCCATTTCCTGGCATAATGTAATGTCAGAAGCCTTCATCGTAAGACAATGACAGGAAGCCTTGCGACTTAGTGCATCTGCCACTACATTGGCCTTGCCTGGGTGATAGTGAATTTCCAATTCATAATCCTTAATCAGCTCAAGCCATCTCCTCTACCTCATATTTAGCTCTGACTAGGTAAAGATATACTTCAAGCTTTTATGATCTGTTTAAATATGACAGATATTCCCCAGCAGATAATGATGCCATATTTTCAGGGCATGAACCACAACAGCTAATTCCAGGTCATGAGTTGGATAATGTTCCTCATGACGGCGTAACTGTCTTGAGGCATACGCTATAACTCGGCCTTCTTGCATCAAGACACAACCTAAACCACTGCCTGATGCGTCACAATACACATCAAACGGCTTTTCAATGTCCAGTTGAGCTAATACCGGAGCAGTGGTCAATAACACCTTCAGCTGCTCGAAGGCTTCATTGCATCTTGAAGACCAATTAAATTTGGTATCGTTCTTCAATAAACTTGTGATTGGTTTCACAAACTTAGAAAAATCTAGAATAAATCGGCGGTAATAACCAGCCAGTCTAAGGAAACTTCGGACTTGATGTAGAGTGGTTGGTGGTCTCCATTCCAAAATATCCTTGACTTTGTTGGGATAAACCGCAATCCCCTTGGCAGACAATACGTGTCCCAGAAATTGAATTTCCTCCAGCCAGAACGCGCATTTACTAAATTTAGCATATAGTTGATGCTCCCTTAAGCGCGTTAACACGATCCGCAAATGCTGAGCATGCTCATCTTCATTCTTGGAATATATCAAAATATCATCAATGAAGACTACCACAAATTTATCCAACTCGGGCATGAATACCGAGTTCATCAGATAGGTGAAGTGGGCAGGAGCCTTTGTTAATCCGAAAGACATAACCAGATATTCAAATAATCCATACCACGTAGTGAATGCGGTCTTGGGTATATCTTTAGGTCGGATACGGATCTGATAGTAACCCGACCTGAGGTCAATCTTGGAAAATACCCGAGATCCGGTAAGCTGATCAAATAAGATATCAATCCGGGGAAGAGGGTACTTATTTTTTATTGTGACCTCATTAAGGGGTCTGTAATCCACGCACTTCCGAAGCGTTTGGTCCTTCTTCTTGACAAAGATGGCTGGACAACCCCATGGCGATGAGCTTGGTCGGATGAATCCCTTTTCTAGCAGATCTTGTACTTGTGTTTTGATCTCTGCCAACTCATTCGGAGGCATTCGGTACGACCTTCTAGAAACAGGAGTCGTACCAGGCTTCAACTCAATCACAAATTCTACATCTCTCTCTGGAGACAATCCAGGCAGATCTTCCGGAAAGACGTCCGGGAATTCACATACTACCGGAATATCTTGGATCTCTGGTATGACAGCTTCATATACACTACCAAATGGTTTAGCTGTAGTAGCTACGGGAATGGACAAGAGAACCTCTTCCTGGCCATAGCTCAACCTGATGGTTCTCAGATCAGTGTTGAGGATAGCTTTGTGTTGGGCTAACCAATTTATGCCCAGAATTACATCTATATCTTGGCCTTTGAGAACAATCATATTTGTGGGAAAGTCCCGTTCAGCCAATGTTACGGGCACATGGAAAGCCATTACTTTAGTGAATATTTGTCCCCCAGGCGAATGAATAATGAACCCTTCCCTTGATTCAATGCATGGAATGCAATAATTCTCCACAAACTTCTTGCTTATGAATGTATGTGAAGCACCAGAATCAAAGAGAATGACTGCAGGGTGATTGGCCATGAGAGCGTACCCATCATGACCGGCTCTCCCTCCGGTGTAATGGCCACTTGTGTATAATAGATTCGCCTAGTTTTCTTCATATTCTTGCCCGCTGCATTATTTGTCGTGTTTCCCTTGCCTTGGCTTGAACTCCCCGGGTTCTGCTGATTATTGGAGTTGTTCCGCCTCGGATATGGGCAGTCTTTGATGAAATATCCAGACTTCCCACAATTGAAGCAGCCAGTTGTTGAACTCGGGAGTGCGAGGAAACGAGCACCAGGGGCACTCGGCTGAGTTGTTGAAGTGGGGGCAGTAGCAGGGTGGATGAATACAGATTATTTGAAGGGGTAGGAGGGTGGACGAGGTGAAGAACGGTTTTGATTGAAAGGTCGGATCACCAACCTTTGTCGCTTTTCAGGCCCTTGGTTGGACCTGTCAACTCCATAGCCCTTTGACTTTCCTGGGCCTGCATATTTAGCTTCAACTGCCAGCGCTGTGCTGATAGCCCTGCTGTAGGAGAGGTCGAGGCAGGTGGCCATCTTTCGTTGTAGCCGGTCATTGAGGCCTCTCATAAAACAATTTCTCTTCTTTAGGTCAGTTTTGACCTGATCAATGGCATACTGGGACAAATGATTGAACTTGTTGAGATATTGTGTAACAGTATCTCTGAAAGGGAAATGTGCCTTTGGGTCATTTCTATAATGTTTTGGTGATTAAGTGCCCAACACATATTCTTTAAGTCCTAATGTGCCAAAGATTGAAAAAGTGCAAATCAAGACATGAGGTATGTTTCTAGACTTAGTACATTTGTTTTTGAATACTAATGAAGTTATCTAAGTGCTAGAATAGTGAGAAAAGAAGAAGAAAAGAAACAGAAAAGACTTGGCTTGGTGCAGCCAAAACTCAGCTCAGTCTGGCACATCGGACAGTGTTCGGTGCGCTAGGCTGTCTCCGGTGAAAAGGCCGCTCTCGAGAAAATATCAGCGGCGTACGACTATAATTCACCGGACGGTCCGATGGTGCACCTGACTGTCCGGTGAGCCAACGATCGCCAGCGCAATGGTCGGCCGCGCAATCCACGGGCGACATGTGGCCCGTACCAACGGTCGGCAGGGGGCACCGGACTGTCCGATGTGCACCGGACAGTGACCGGTGCGCCATCGGGCCTGAAGCTATAATGGTCGACTGTGCCTTATTTGGAAGGCAATCGCGCACCGGACAGCTACAGTAACTGTCCGGTGGTGCACCGGACTGTCCGGTGCACCACACGACAGAAGGCAAGATTAGCCTTCCAAGATTGTCTTCAACGGCTCCTAGCTGCCTTGGGGTTATAAAAGGGACCCCTAGGCGCATGGAGGAGTCACCCAAGCATTCTCTGAGTATTCTAAAGCATCTAGACTCCGCTCCCACGCATTTGATTCTCTATGTTAGCGATTTGAGCTCCATTTGAGTTGCGAACTCCGTGTGTTGTACTTTGAGCTCAAGTCGTGACTTGTGTGCATGGTTGTGTTGTGGATTTGAGTCTTGTGTGCGTTGCTCTCTCCCTCCCTTACTTCTGTGCTTCTTTTGTGATCATCATTGTAAGGGCGAGAGACTCCAAGTTGTGGAGATTCCTCACAAACGGGAGAAAGACTAAGGAAGAAAGCTGTGGTATTCAAGTTGATCATTGGATCGCTTGAAAGGGGTTGAGTGCAACCCTCGTCCATTGGGACGCCACAACGTGGAAGTAGGCAAGTGTTACTTGGCCGAACCACGTGATAAAAATCACGTGTCTCGTGTGCTGCTTATTGTGATTGCTTTGTTCGCACGAGAACGTTTCTTAGCCACTTAAACTACACTAACACTTATAACTAAGTTTTGTGGCTATTAGTGTTTGATTTTTACAAGATCACCTATTCACCCCCCTCTATGTGCTCTCAATTGGTATCAAAGCCGTACTCTTCACTTAAGGGACTAACCACCCGAAGAGATGGATCCTAAGGGAAAGGGGATGGTGGTCAACGACAAAGAGAAGGAGTCCATCTTCAATGAGCTAAGAGATGATAAGCCCACTGACTCTGGCTCGAGTCACAAGAAGAAGGATGGGAAGAAGAAGAGGCGCATCAAGAAGATCATCTACTACGACAGCGATGCATCTTCCTCTTCACCAAGAGACGACGATGATGATGATTCTTCATCAAAGAAAAAGACGGTTAATCAAAATTACTCTTTTGACTATTCTCGCATGCCGTACAATTCGAATGCACATTTACTTTCTATTCCACTAGGAAAACCGCCACACTTTGATGGAGAGGACTACTCATTTTGGAGTCATAAAATGCGTAGCCATCTATTTTCTCTCCATCCTAGCATTTGGGAAATAGTGGAAAATGGGATGCATTTCGATAGTATGGATAACCCTGTGATGATAAATGAACAAATTCATAAGAATGCACAAGCTACCACTGTTTTGCTAGCATCTTTGTGCAGGGATGAATACAACAAAGTGAGCGGCTTGGACAACGCCAAGCAAATCTGGGACACCCTCAAGATATCGCATGAGGGAAATGACGCCACCATGATCACCAAAATGGAGTTGGTGGAAGGCGAGCTGGGGAGATTTGCGATGATCAGGGGAGAGGAGCCAACACAAACCTACAACAGGCTCAAGACCCTGGTCAACAAAATACGGAGCTATGGAAGCACAAGATGGACGGATCATGATGTCGTCCGACTCATGCTAAGGTCATTTACTGTAATTGACCCCCATCTTGTCAATCTTATTCGTGAAAACCCCAGGTACACCAAGATGATGCCCGAGAAGATTCTTGGAAAATTCGTGAGCGGGCGCATGATGGTGAAAGAAGCACGATACGTAGACGATGCACTTAATGGTCCAATATCCATCTATGAGCCACAACCCGTTGCTCTCAAAGCAACAAGCAGCAGGGAGGCGCTACCATGCAAGGTGGCACAAGTTGAAGCTGCCGGGCTAAATGAAGATGAGATGGCCCTAATCATCAAGCGCTTCAAGACCGCACTGAAAAGACGCAAGGAGTACCCCCAACAAGAACAAAGCAAGGGGAAAGCGCTCCTGTTTCAAATGCGGTAAGACTAGTCATTTCATAGCTCAATGCCCCGATAATGATAATGATCAGGAACAAGAAAAGTATGGGAAGAAAGAGAAGAAGGTTTACAAGAAGGCGAAGGGCGAGGCGCACCTTGGAAAAGAATGGGATTCGGACTGCTCGTCATCCGACTCCGACGATGAAGGACTGGCAGCCTCGGCCTTCAACAAGTCTTCGCTCTTCCCCAATGAACATCACACTTTCCTAATGGCTAAGGAGAAGAAGGTACGTGTTCGGGACACTCCCAAGTATACTTCTTCTAGTGATGAAGAGTCATCTGATGATGAAGTAGATTATACTGATTTATTTAAGGGTTTAGATAGAGCTAAAGTAGATAAAATCAATGAGTTAAATGATGCTCTAAATGAAAAAGATAGATTGTTAGAAAGGCAAGAGGACATTTTGTATGAGGAACATGACAAATTTGTTAGTGTTCAAAAGTCTCTTGCCTTAGAACTTAAAAGAAATGAAATGTTGTCTTCTGAGTTGTCTACCTGTTAGGAATCTGTCTCTAGTCTAAAGAATTTGAATGTTGAATTAAATACTAAACTAGAGGAAGCTAATGTAACAAAATCATGTATAGAGCATGTTGTTATTTGTAATAGATGCAAGGATTTTGATATTGATGCTTGTGATGAACATCTTGCGTCCATTACTAAATTAAATGATGAGGTGGCAAGTCTTAATGCTCAACTTAAGACTTGCAAAATTGATTTTGATAAATTAAAGTTTGCTAGGGATGCCTACACTATTGGTAGACACCCCTCAATTAAGGATGGGCTTGGTTTTCGAAAGGAAGCCAAGAACTTAACAAGCCAAAAGGCTCCCATTCTCAACAAGGAGAAAGGGAAGGCCCCTATGGCTAGTAGTCCTCAAAGGAATCATGCCTTTATTTATGATAGGAAAATTGCTAGTCACACTCATTACAATAGAAGTTATGATCATGCTGCTTATAATGATTCACATGCTATGTTTGCCTCTAGCTCTACTTTTGTGCATGGTAGAAGTAGGCCTAGGAGAAGTAATGTTGTGCCTCATGTGCCTAGGAGAATGTGCAATGAACCTTCTACCATTTACCATGCTTGCAATACTTCATTTGTGCTTTTATGTAAGATTGAAAAAGTAGTTGCCAGAAAGTCGGGATCCAAATGCAATGGAGACAAGACTTGCATATGGGTTCCAAAGACTATTTTGACTAACCTTGTAGGACCCAACAAGAGTTGGCCCAAGCTTAAATTCCTTGCAGGTTTATGCATCCGGGGGCTCAAGCTGGATTATCGATAGCGGATGCACAAACCATATGACGGAGGAGAAGAATATGTTCACCTCCTACGTCAAGAACAAGGATTCCCAGGATACGATTATTTTTGGAGATGGGAACCAAGGCAAGGTCAAAGGTTTGGGAAAGATAGCCATCACAAGCGAGCACTCTATTTCAAATGTATTTTTAGTAGAGTCATTAGGGTACAACCTCCTGTCTATAAGCCAATTGTGCCACATGGGCTACAATTGTTTGTTTACAAATGTTGATGTTTCTTTCTTTAGAAGGAGTGATGGTTCATTAGCGTTTAAGGGTGTATTAGATGGCAAACTCTACTTAGTTGATTTTTCGAAAGAGGAGGCTGATCTAGATGCATGCTTAATAGCTAAGACTAGTATGGGCTGGCTGTGGCATCGCCGTCTAGCACATGTTGGGATGAAGAACCTTCATAAACTTCTAAAGGGGGAACATGTGTTAGGACTAACCAATGTTTGTTTCAAGAAAGATAGACCTTGTGCAGCTTGTCAGGCAGTAAAACAGGTGGGAAGCACTCATCACAGCAAGAATGTGATGACAACATCAAGACCATTGGAGCTTCTTCACATGGACCTCTTCGGACCCGTTGCCTACCGTAGCATCGGGGGAAGTAAGTATGGTCTTGTAATTGTTGATGATTTTTCCCGCTTCACTTGGGTGTTCTTTTTGCAAGATAAATCAGAAACCCAAGGGACCCTAAAGCGCTTTCTAAAGAGGGCTCAAAACAAATTTGAGCTCAAGGTGAAAAAGATAAGAAGCGACAACGGGTCCGAGTTCAAAAATATGCAAGTGGAGGAGTATCTTGAGGAAGAAGGTGTCAAGCACGAGTTCTCCGTTCCCTACACACCACAGCAAAACGGTGTGGTAGAGAGGAAGAACAGGACGCTTATCGACATGGCAAGAACGATGCTTGGAGAATTCAAGACGCCCGAGCGGTTTTGGTTGGAAGCTGTGAACACAGCTTGCCACGCCATAAACCGGCTCTACCTACTTTGCCTTCTCAAGAAGACCTCGTATGAACTCCTTACCGGTAACAAACCCAACGTTTCTTACTTTCGTGTATTTGGGAGCAAATGTTACATTCTGGTGAAGAAAGGTAGACATTCCAAATTTGCTCCCAAGGCAGTAGAAGGGTTTTTACTAGGGTATGACTCAAATACAAAGGCGTATAGAGTCTTCAACAAATCATCGGGTTTGGTTGAAGTCTCTAGCGACGTTGTATTTGATGAGACTAATGGCTCTCCAAGAGAGCAAGTTGATCTTGATGAGATAGATGAAGATGATGTTCCGACGGCCGCAATGCGCACGATGGCAATAGGTGAGGTGCGACCACAGGAACAATAGGAACAAGATCAACCATCTTCCTCTACAATGGTGCATCCCCCAACTCAAGATGATGGACAGGTTCCTCAAGAAGAGGCGCATGATCAAGGGGGAGCACAAGAAGAACAAGTTATGGAGGAAGAAGCACCACTGGCCCCTTCAACTCAAGCCCGAGCGACGATCCAAAGAAATCACCCTGTCGATCAGATTCTGGGTGACATAAGCAAGGGAGTAACAACTCGCTCATGTTTAGCTAATTTTTGTGAGCATTACTCGTTTGTCTCTTCTATTGAGCCTTTCAGGGTAGAAGAGGCCTTGTAGGATCTGGACTGGGTGTTGGCCATGCAGGAAGAGCTTAACAACTTCAAGAGAAATGAAGTTTGGAGCCTGGGGCCACGTCCAAAGCAAAATGTTGTGGGAACCAAGTGGGTGTTCTGCAACAAGCAAGACGAGCATGGGGTGGTGACAAGAAACAAGGCTCGACTTGTGGCAAAAGGATATGCCCAAGTCGCAGGTTTGGATTTTGAGGAGACTTTTGCTCCTGTGGCTAGGCTAGAGTCTATTCGAATATTATTAGCCTATGCCGCTCACCACTCTTTCAGGTTGTTTCAAATGGATGTGAAGAGCGCTTTCCTGAACGGGCCCATCAAAGAGGAGGTATACGTGGAACAACACCCTGGCTTTGAGGATGACAGGTACCCAGACCATGTGTTTAAGCTCTCTAAGGCGCTCTATGGACTTAAGCAAGCCCCGAGAGCATGGTATGAATGCCTTAGAGATTTCTTAATTGCTAATGCTTTCAAGGTTGGGAAAGCCGATGCCACTCTTTTTACTAAGACTTGCGATGGTGATCTTTTTGTGTGCCAAATTTATGTCGATGACATAATATTTGGTTCTACTAACCAAAAGTCTTGTGAGGAGTTTAGCAGGGTGATGACTCAAAAGTTTGAGATGTCTATGATGGGTGAGTTGACCTACTTCCTTGGGTTCCAAGTGAAGCAACTCAAGGACGGCACTTTCCTCTCCCAAACGAAGTACACTCAAGATCTTCTCAAGAGGTTTGGGATGAAGGACGCCAAGCCCGTGAAGACATTGATGGGAACCGACGGGCATGTCGACCTCAACAAAGGAGGTAAGTCCGTTGATCAAAAGGCATACTGGTCCATGATAGGGTCATTGCTTTATTTATGTGCTAGTAGATCGAGCATTATGCTAAGCGTATGCATGTGTGCTAGATATCAATCCGACCCTAGGGAATGTCACCTTGTGGCCGTTAAGCGAGTTCTTAGATATTTAGTTTCTAGGCCTTGCTTCAGGATCTGTTATCCAAAAGGGTCTACCTTTGACTTGATTGGATATTCAGACTCCGATTATGCTGGATGCAAGGTTGATAGGAAGAGTACATCAGGGATGTGCCAATTCCTAGGAAGGTCCCTAGTGTCTTAGAGTTCAAAGAAACAAACATCCGTTGCCCTATCGACTGCTCAGGCCGAGTATGTTGCCGCAGGACAGTGTTGCGCGCAACTACTTTGGATGAGGCAAACCCTCTGGGACTTTGGCTACAATCTGAGCAAAGTCCCACTCCTATGTGACAATCAGAGTGCAATCTGCATGGCAAATAATCCTGTTGAACACAGCCGCACTAAGCACATAGACATTCGGCATCACTTTCTGAGGGACCAGCAGCAAAAGGAAGATATCGAGGTGTACCACATTAGCACCGAGAACCAGCTAGCCGATATCTTTACCAAGCCGTTAGATGAGAAAACCTTTTGCAGGTTGCGTAGTGAGCTAAATGTCTTAGATTCGCGTAACTTGGATTGATCTATAGCATACATGTAGTCTATGCCTTTGATCATGTTACTTCATGCACTTATGAGATTTGTTGCTTATTTATGGTGCTCAAGTTGTGCAAGGGATCCCTGGACCTCACATGTCCATGTGTGCACGATGCACATATTTAGGGGGGAGAAGTGCTACAACTTGACCCTTTGAGACTAACCTTTGTGTTTGAGTATACTTGATGTAGTCTCAAAGGTGCATTGAAAGGGAAAGGTGAACTTGGACGATGCAAAGACTTCCACTTCACTCCGGTATTAGTGTACTCTCTTCCAAGTTCATACTTATGCTCTCATTGCCTTTTTGCTCTAAATTGACATTTTTGGTGAGGCAATGGGGTTCAAGGGCCAAAAATGATCCCGTTTTGGTGCTTAATGCCAAAGGGGGAGAAATTAAGGCCAAAGCAAACGGATCAGCTACCACTTGTGAATTTTGAAAACAATAGAGTTAGAACTTTTGATTTATCAAAATACTCTAATTGCAAAATTTGGTCTCTTTTGGGGGATAATTTTAATTATGGGAAAGGGGGAGTTTTTGGCTCTTGATCAATTTCACTCTTGAATTATCTCTCTTTGTGCCCAAACAAGTGAGTTAGACTTAGAGATAGGAAAATGAATTTGATTTGCAAAAACAAACCAGGTGGTGGCAAACAGCGATTCAAATATGCCAAATTATAGTCAAAAACAATTTGGTCCTCAATTGCATTGATGTTGCACTTCTTTTGGTTGCTTTTGGTTGTGTTGGCATAAATCACCAAAAAGGGGGGGAGATTGAAAGGGAAATGTGCCTTTGGGCCATTTCTATAATGTTTTGGTGATTAAGTGCCCAACACATATTCTTTAAGTCCTAATGTGCCAAAGATTGAAAACGTGCAAATCAAGACATGAGGTATGTTTCTAGACTTAGTACATTTATTTTTGAATACTAATGAAGTTATCTAAGTGCTAGAAACAGTGAGAAAAGAAGAAGAAAAGAAACCGAAAAGACTTGGCTCGGTGCAGCCAAAACTTAGCTCAGTCTGGCACACCGGACTGTCCGGTGGTGCACTGGACAGTGTCCGGTGCACCAGGCTGTCTCCGGTGAAAAGGCCGCTCTCAGGAAAAGATCAGCAGCGTACGACTATAATTCACCGGACGGTCCGGTGGTGCATCGGACTGTCCGGTGAGCCAACGATCGGCCGCGCAATCCGCGGGCGACGCGTGGCGCACCAACGGTCGGCAGGGGGCACCGGACTGTCCGTTGTGCACCGGACAGTGTCCGGTGCGCCATCGGGCCCGAAGCTGCAACGGTCGACTGTGCCTTATTTGGAAGGCAATCACGCACCGGACAGCTACAGTAACTGTCCGGTGGTGCACCGGACTGTCCGGTGCACCACACGACAAAAGGCAAGATTAGCCTTTCAAGATTGTCTTCAACGGCTCCTAGCTGCATTAGGGTTATAAAAGGGACCCCTAGGCGTATGGAGGAGTCATCCAAGCATTCTCTAAGTATTCTAAAGCATCTAGACTCCACTCCCACGCATTTGATTCTCTGTGTTAGCGATTTGAGCTCCATTTGAGTTGTGAACTCCGTGTGTTGTACTTTGAGCTCAAGTCGTGACTTGTGTGCGTGGTTGTGTTGTGGATTTGAGTCGTGTGTGCATTGCTCTGTCCCTCCCTTACTTCTGTGCTTCTTTTGTGATCATCATTGTAAGGGCGAGAGACTCCAAGTTGTGGAGATTCCTCGCAAACAGGAGAAAGACTAAGGAAGAAAGTTGTGGTATTCAAGTTGATCATTGGATCGCTTGAAAGGGGTTGAGTGCAACCCTCGTCCATTGGGACGCCACAACGTGGAAGTAGGCAAGTGTTACTTGGCCGAACCACGGGATAAAAATCACGTGTCTCGTGTGCTGCTTATTGTGATTGCTTTGTTCGCACGAGAACGTTTCTTAGCCACTTAAACTACACTAACACTTATAACTAAGTTTTGTGGCTATTAGTGTTTGATTTTTACAGGATCACCTATTCACCCCCCCTCTAGGTGCTCTCAATCTCCACCTTGCTTGAGTTTCATGAATTCTTCTTGCTTCATTTGGAGCACTCCTTCTGGAATGTAGTGCTCCCAAAATGCCAACTTAAATTCGTCCCAGGTGACTTGATGACTGGCAGGCTGAATGGCCACATTATTTCCCCACCAGGTTTTGGCAGGGCCTCTTAACTGCTGAGCCACAAACAATGGCTTCTAGATCTCTGTGCATCGGATAAGTCCAAACTTCTACTCAATGACCCGAATCCATTCTTCAGCTTCGAGAGGATCCTCAGCCTTGACGAATAGTGGGGGACGGGTTTCCGAGAAATCCAAATATGAAGTTTCGCGGGGTCCCTGCGGATAAGCTCTCCCGCCTTGTTACTGAAGTTGATGACCTGCTATTTCACGAAGGAAGCGGGTGTTGTCAGCGGTCGCGGTGACCAAGGCGACGATAGCCTCGGCCAGCGTGGGTGGAATCGGTGGTGGATTTGGTGTACCTTCTTGGCCATGGGATGATCCCGCGCCGTCATGTGCACGAGTTCGAGATGGATCTGAAGCAAAGAAATATTTGGAAAATATCACATGCTGATACATACCATCATTTTACATTACTTAAGATGTAATGTTACAAACTCAATGTACAACATGACTACATTACCTATTTTACATTAACACTATTTCTAAACTATACTACTGCTAGTTCTTATTATCCTTAGCAGCTTCGTTATCGGGTGTAGGGGTCCATTCATCTGGCAGGTTCATTGAAGGAGGGGGCTTGAAAAGATCCAGTTCCCCACCAAAAGCTTCACCTGCTGTTCTAGAAGGTCTAGCTCCCATCCCAATAGGATCTGCAGGCACGTCAGGGTGCAGTCGCGAATACAATTCATGAACTTCCTCATGTAATGTATTGCAGTACACCTGCAAGTTATCAACGACCGTGCTAAGCTCCTCCACACGGACTCGAGCTTTGGCCTCTCGGTCCCAAGCAATGGAAAGCGAGTTGACGGCCCAATCGAGTGCCAAATCTCATTCGGCAAGCTCGTCTTGCAGATGTCGGATGTCAGTTCTTAACTCATTTATGCGCTGACCATCCTCGACCCACACACTGTTCCTGTGACAGAGCTCCATTCGAAGCTACTCTACCTGAGCTTCTAGATCTCCAATGGGGTCATTGCTACCGCTGCTACTATCCTCATGCCTTGGAGCCAGCTGATGGCGAGGCACGCCAATCGGTCCAGTGGACTTGCGCGCAGTTTTGCTTGTGCACGGCAGCATATCTCCATAAGGGGGAAAATCTTATTAGTATAGTTTTTAACATGATGCATGCATAATTACAGAATCAACCTTAGTTGATTCACAACCTTCTATATATTGCACTATACTATCTGTTCTTTAAAATAAGTACTTCAGAAGGTAGTTAGATAAGAAGGAAAGAAATTTTCTTAGATAAGTCTTTGAAAATGCATCAAAGCATCTGTAGAGATGGGCTTCACTCCGATACCAGCTGTGACAGAACCTCCCAAGTCATTAGGCCCACCTATAGTTGTCCTTGTCTAACAGACCTCAGACCACCCTGCAGGTGCACCTGATCACTTGACAAGTTCGGTATCTGTATTCTTTACCTTGCCCAAGAGCGTTTCACCCTTCATGCAGATATTACAACACATCGGAGGTACGAGTATGCGGAAGCAGTTACAATAACTTTATTTTATATTAAAGTATGGAAAGAGTAGTATTATTACAGACCAGTAAAGATATAAGAGTGCTGGAGTAATATTATTACATAACTTGGGAGGCAAACACCCCTCCTGATAAACAGTAAAAGTTTTTAAAGGAGGACACTTCCTCCCGAGGCTTCAGTCTTGGCTTTCTTCTTTAGGCACCACCTTGGAACAAAAGCAACAAAAATTTGCTGCTTCCTCACCTACAACAACATGGGTTCGAAAACCCTGAGTACGGAGTGTACTTTCGCAAGACTTACCCGTCAAAATAAAAGACTCTCAAGGATATGCTGGCCTTTGGGAATCAAGGTATGGTTTATCAATAATCAAAGACTCTATTTGCAGAAATGCTTACTAATAGTGGATCCTTAAAAGTCCAGTTTTATTAGCAAGTTAAGTCATTACCTGAGTTCTAGAGTTCTTTCTACCCTAGTTCAAGCACGTGACCTATACTAGCCAATTTCTTATCAACCCTTCTTATTTACTGGAATGCTACGTGTAGGGCAGTGACCAAGTCTTCATGTTCGGGTAGTAACGGTGATCCGAATCGATTAATACTCAGCTGAGGATCTCCAATCACACGACATGTGTAGCACTTAACCCTTGCATATGTCAACTCGCCACCGGGGTTCTTAAGACCAGATCAGGTTCACGCCAACCGAGAGCACAGATACACCACCGTCCAGCCTCTTGCCACGGAGGGTACATGCTACTCTCGCCATCTCTACACTCCCATTGTGTGTTATCTTATTCTGGTATTAGTCTACCCGAGGCAAAGCTTACCCATGATGAGGCATGTGACCAGTTAAAGGGTCCTTGATCAGTAAGCCTACATCGAGACGGTCCTTAATCGACTCAGACGGAGACACTACACCGGGACTCTCCTCTCGTGCAAGTCACCCGCCTGGTCTCAGCTTTATCATTTCAAACCCAAAGTTTGGTACCTGGCAGAGGTACATCTTTTCTGATGTTGAAACCATCACGGCCATGATGGATCCACCATCAAGTTTTATTTTTGAAAACATCCCACCCACTTTGAAGCATCATCTTTTGTCAAAACAAAACATTTTGTTTTTCTAGAGAAAAGTTAAGCATAAGAAAAACCTTTTTGTAAAACAGGGGATTAAGGAAAGGTAATCAAATCCTCAAGGAAGGAAATACAGCAACTGGTTTAGCACACAACTCCTATCACCTAATGCATCAAGCAAGTGAGAAAGATTTTAAAATAGCAAGGAGGTGGCGAATGCACCGGGGCTTGCCTTGTGTTATAGGTGAGTAAGGCTCTGCTCCACAGATATCAAAATAAAAGCAGTTCCCGAACTGGGGTTCTTCAGGTGGTGGTGGTGGTGTAGTCCTTGCTTCTTCAACTTTTATCTCTTCTTCGTTTTCTATATATAGCCATATATAATCATGAATGCTCATGAAAATGCAAAGATAATAAAAGTATATTATCTTAGGTCTTGAATATAATTTTCCTTCACGGGACTCCAGAAAACTAAGGTTTTTGGAGTCAATAGTGAAGTTCATAGGGCAGAAGACTAGGTTTTGGGTTCTAGGTACCAAACATGGTCCAAATCATACCAAACTTTACCTAAGGCTTCTAAATAATATTTAAAGTTTTTCTCAAAAGTTTGGTGATTTTTGGGATTATTAATAAATTTCTAAAATTCCAGGGGTATAGGTTTTCGCTAACTTAAATACTCCATAATTCCCTATTTGAACTAAAAATTATGAAACTATTTTTATTAAATACTATAGAAAATCAGGAGCCTACCAAAATTGGTCTAGTATTTTTAGCATTTTTCTACAATTTTCTAGGAATTCTCTAGTCCTGGCAGAAAAAGAAAAAGAGAAAGGTTCTACAGTATTGGGTTGAAACCGGCCCAATCTGGCCCATGCCCAGGTAAAGACGCGTGCACCCGCGCCCGTGCTGCCGGCTTTGCGAATAGGTCCCTGCTGATTTGAATAACTGGAAAAGGGGTCGTGGCGCTATTCCCATGTCTCATTGACAGTTACAAAAATCCCCCTGGACTTCTGTTTCTGTACAACGCTAGGTCCACGACGGCGAGCGGCGCCAGGCCGAGCTCCGATGAGCTTGTTCTGGCCAAATTAAGCAACGGCTAGCCCTCCCCTTTGCTGGACATCGAATTCAACCCTACGCGACTATTCCCTCCTCACTTAATTGCTCGATTTGAGCTCTACATCATCCTGTCCACGGTGATAGCGGGCACAATGGACCGCATGAAGTGTTCCCGGCGATCTAAGGGGTTCTAGCCTAATTGGTCGAGTCGAGAGGCATCAGGGGCAAGTAAGGGTGCTAAAACAAGAGGACAGCGGACATGAACGGACCTGAAGTGCACTGGCCATGGTGAGATCACTTTGCGTGGTGCTCGGGATGGATTTCAGGGAAATCTCAAATTGGCGAGCTCTGGTGAGCAATTGGAGAAACAACTTGGTGGATTGAGTGCTTGACTACCTTACGGACCCGATGGCACACACAATTTATAGGCTCCGAGGGCGGTGGCCTGTGAATTTGGGATGGCACGGTGGCGGCCGGAGAAGGAAGAGGTCACTGGCGCAAGCAACTCGTGGAAGCTATTGTGGCAAGACAACCGGCGACGAGTAGACGTACAAAGGCAATGTACTGCGACGTGGTTAATGGCCTGAGGCGTGGCATAACCGCGGTGAAGGACGCAAACTCCGGTGACGGCCGCAAGGCCACGTCGCCAGTGCAAGTGGTCGAGGGACAGCGAGGCCACAATATCCCGAACCCATCCGCGACGAGATCTTTTCACAGTTGAGCGAAATCCACTCGCCCGAGGCACGAATCGTGACGGCCGGCGTGAATCAGGGCTCAAAGACCGCCGGTGGCGAGGGGGGCTGAACCCTGGGATATTTCAGTGCACTGTACCATCGCGAGGTCATTCAGTTGGTCTGACAGAGGATCTTTAGAGTCATTTTTCTGGAATTTTTGCATGACAACATGCTAATCGGTTTGTAGCAAACTTGTAGCCCTATATACAAACTACAATTCTGCTGCAGAGATCATGCTCAGTTGCTTACTCCTTGGAGCATGAATCAAGCCTAAAGTTCTTCAAAACTCACTGGCAGTCCATATTCAGTTTATGTATTGTTTGACAGCTAAACTTTAGGGCCAATTATCTCCATCTTTTTGTATAACACAATGCTTAATCCTTTAAGCAAAGTTGTACTCCTATAGTTGCTCTAGACTTTTGATGTGTTGACCCTAGGCAAAATCTTTGTATATTTAAAACTACAGAGCTCCAAAGTCAGCTTTGTTCAACTGTTTTTAGACTTAGCCACATGAGAGGAATTGAGTGGCTTTTTGCAAAAAAGTCCCTTCCACATCTTTTGACTTGGAAATCCTCAAATGTGTGAACCATGTGCTTTGGGTGCCCTAATACCATGATTTTTGTACTTGAGTCCAAAAGTGGGCAATATTTACATATAACCCCCTAGGGTTTCATTCTAGGGTTTTCCAAGGTCTTTTAGGGTTTTTTAGTACTTCTAGGGTTTGAATGCCACATAAGTCCATTAATGGTGATATCTTTTGGTCATTATCATGAGTTTTGAGAATTTAACTTATTTGGGCTTTATTGACACCCTAAGCTTAGTTCAGAGTTAAGTACCCTACCCTAGGGTTTTACCCATGACCAGTCACATCAATACAACTTGTTTGAAATTTTTGCCTAGTGAATGCATTCTAAGTGTAACAATCACATGATATGCTGATGCTCATGATGTTATGCTCAAGTTTTAGTGGTAGTAACACCAGGGGTGTTACATGATATTTCAGTCTGTGCAATGCGATATAACTATGTCCAGCTACATGCCCAGTTCAAATGCAGGGTCACCGAAAATAGCTTTTCTAAAAGTCACAGCCAATGGTGCAAGTTTGATGTCTATCACAAGAAATTTGGAGGAGCTGCAGATCTGGAAAATCTAAACTCACATAGTAAAATGTAACCGTAAGATTCAACGCTACAGTCTTCTAGCTCTAACTTTTTACCACTAAGCAAAGGGAGAGGAAAAAGACAGTAAGTCACCAGCAGATACTAGAAAACTTCAATTTGTATTGAGTGAAAAATTCACTCAGTATAAGTTATACCACTAAGTCAGCAACAGAAAAGTACCTTGCAATGTGTCTCATATTGTTGTTTCTCGCACTGAATCATCTTCTTGGTCGAATCCCATGTGAACCCACTCTTGTTCAACATATGCTCCAAAGCAGAATACTTTGTCTTGAAGTATCTTAACCTTGACTCGATATGAGTTGCAGAAATTTTTGAATCAGGTAGCTTTTCAGCGAGGCGAGCTTCAAGTACTGAAGTGTAACCATTCTTGAAACTCCCATCACTCCACCTCGGATCCAAAGAAACATCAACCAATGCTTTGATCAGTTCATCATCTTCAACAGGAATCCACATCCTTTTGTTTTCCCCTACCACGAACAGCAATAGAGCCCTCCAAAATGTCCATTCTGCGTACAAATGATGACAAGTCATAAACACATATATAGTCAAAAATAGTAATAGAGCCATGAAAAGTACTTAAGCGTCAAAAGTACCATGAAAAATAATCAATGAGAAGCCCTATAAGCATTATACATCCCCTGCGCAAGAGTGTCTCGAAAAGTACTCCACGCATTTGTTGTGGAGATACCCATAATGAATTCTAGTTCACCAACTTCTCCCTCAGGCATTTCAGAATCTACCACCGATTGTTCCTCACTTTCCATAGGGTCTCTAGACATTTTTTTGCAAAATTAGATTGTGCAAAAGGGCACATACCATTATTATACGACATTGCATCTTTATAGCAAAATATGAAGGGGATCTAAGAATCGCCCATCGCCCTTTAAGCCTTCCAAAATCCCTCTCTATGATATTTCTTGATCGAGCATGACACATATTGAAATACTCCTCAGCACTATGTGGTGGATTCTGCGCTGTCCAACCACCCAAATGGTATCGTTGACCTCGATAAGGTGCTAGAAATCCATTGGCGTTTGTATAACCCGCGTCAACAAGATAATAACAACCTAAAAGGATATTTTCAAGTTTATATACACACTTAAAACACTATACCAACAAACCAAATGGAAGTTATTGAAATAAAACTCGCCTTGAGGGACACACAATCCGTTTGGCCTCGAGATAGCATCACGCAGCACACGACCGTCATGCCCTAAACCCTCCCAACCAGGTAGCATATAGATGAATTGCATATCTAGTGCACAAACACCCAATACATTTGTCACAATGTCCGCTTTCCTTGACCTATATCTTCCTTTTAGATGTGTTGGCACAGTTACCTTGATAGCAGTTCCATCTAATGCACCCAAACAATTCTACAGTCATTTCCTAAAAGAAATATCACTTCAGTGTGTCTATTTAAAGTTGAAGAAAAACTAAAGAACCTTATAGGTCTTATGTGTTTACCTTAAAGTTTTCCAAGTATTATCAGTGCTATTCTCTGGAATTGGCTCAGGGGTCTTAAGAAGCAAATGTTGCAACTTTAGAACAGCTAGAAGGCACAAGTTGAAGTGCCTACTAACTGTCTTGTCGCTTCGAAAGAAAAACCTTCCAATTGTTCGGTTCTTCAAATGATGAGCCAATGTATACAAAAAATGAGCCACTATCTCCTCTATGGTCATATTGCATGTGGCCTTTAGCCCACCAACATCTCTAAGCATGTCACACAAAATAAAGAAAGTTCTTCTATCCATACGAAGCTAACAAATACATTTTCTATCAGTCTCATGAATGAGTTCATTTAAATTCTCCATCCTACGCTCCCTATTTCTTAACCTTCTTTCTATTCTTAGACATTTTCTTCTATATGTTAATCCCATGAGCAGCCAGACATAATAATACGTGACAAGGAGAGAACTCGAGATACCCCTAGATGCCATATTTCTTCGTCGAGTTCTTGAGGATAAATCTAGAGATCACAAATGAGTTTCATATACTAATTAGTGTGAGATCCTAAATCTGATAAGAGTAAACATTACTGCCATTTTTCAACTGTCGATTAAACAAGAGAAAATAATAAGGCAGGTGATATAGAAGAATGATAAATAAAAATAGAAAATAAACGAAGTGTCCACTAGTAACCAGTTAAATTGCTTCATTCTTTTTTTAAAAGAAAGACCCTAGGCTTTGCTCTCTTGTGTTGTGCTCACAACTCACTGCCATGGATTCTTATGCACAATGAAGGAAAAAAGTCAGTTCCACAAATCCCCTTTTCAGTTTCTCTGCTATGTATATTGATTCAGTTATGTGTCCAATTAATTATATGCACGTTGGTTTCATTTGTTTGGCTGAATTGAGCACAGAAAGAGTCCTTGTGCTTAATTTTGAGGATAAGAAATGCGGAGCAAAATGTGTGCTTAATTTTAAGCCTTCCACTGATCAGGCGTGTACAAAAATGCGTTATATGATATTTCTTCCAAAAGGCACATCACTAGTCTGTGTGCTTAATTTTAAGCCTTCCAAAAGTCTATTATGCAAAAATGTGCCTAGTGTGTCTCATAATGGTTACATTTTGATCCTGATAAGAACAACTAGCATTTTTGTGTCACCATGCGGAGCTAGAGTAGCTAGCATTTTTGCGTCTACTACGACATGCAGAGCAGGGGAAGGTGATAGTGTTCGGCCTCATGGATTAGGAGTGTACAAGAACAGGCCAGATGTGTAGATCTGAAATATGAAGAGAGGAAGAGGTGTCGAGGGATTACCTCGATGGTGAGATACTAGAGAACGACGGATCTGAAGACCACGTCGGTGTAGCGGATATGGAGGTAGAGATACTCGAGAACGTCAGTGAGCTTACTAGCAGGCGTCGTCGGGGAGGATGTAGTGGAGGGAGGTGTTGGGAAGGAGGTAGTGGTGGAGGGAGATGTTGTGGAGGGAGGAGCTGTTGGGGAGCAGGGAGGTAGCCGGCGATCGGGTGGAGAGAGAGGTGGAGACATTGGGAGGAGGGAAGCGTCTACGGAGGAGGGAGGACCAGGTGGCGGCGCTAGCGCAGCGGACCCAGCGTTGATTCCAATTAGGGTTGGAGGGATTGAGGTTTCTATAAGGGGTATCTGATTACAATGTATCTGATTCTAATGAAACACATAACAAACACATGTAGTATCAGATACCCGAAGGAATCCGATACTGTTACATACAACCGAACCAAACACGTCATAAGTGTTTACGTTGGTTGGAGTGAGGCTTTATTTTAGAACTTAAAAACTGTGCACATGTTGGGGGCAGCGTCATATACTATATACTATGTCTATATTGCATTGCACTGCATTTGTAGAGTGCTCGCCGCAGTGCTCCAGGCGGTGCGCCAACACGCAGAGTACAAGAAGCAGTGCTAAGTGTTCTAGGTTGGTTGGAGTGAGGCTTTATTTCAGAACTTAAAAACTGTGCTCATGTTGGGGGCAGCGTCATACTATATACTATGTCTATATTGCATTCTGTTGCGTTTGCAGAGTACTCGCCGCATTGCACACTCAAGAATGCACAGAGCGACACAAAGCAATGGCGCACAAACACCCGGCAACGCGCACACGCTGCCGTTTTCTATTACTCTTTTATCTTTCTGTTAAGATAAGTACATGGTGCTGCCTTTTATAGATGAGGAATGCCCGGAGCAACAATCTCCTTTGCTCTGCGACTATAACGCATGAGTACACGAGGCACGACCATTTTGGCATGACACATGCACGTACTTACGTACACATGCTGCGACGACACACAAAAGCAACAAAAATGACACATACGCACATATAGATCTGATCATGGGTCACCTGACCCGATCCGATCGATACAACAGGTGGATTCGTGTCATAGTTTTTGACCCACAACATTCTACGTGTCAGGTATGAGCCGTGATTTTTGACCCAAAACCTGACCCAACACTATGCACGGATCGGACAAGAGCCGTGCCAAACGACCACAAGTCGACCTTGACCCGGCCTGAGCCCCGATCCAACCCCGACATTTGAATATGTATACGCACACACAGACACGTGCGGCCCGATCACGCTCGATCGTAATCACACAAGCGACAGGTTTATTTCTAACATAAACTCTACTACATTTAATTTAAAAATGTATGACGAGCCATTCATTCCAATAGAATGACAAGGGGAGGCAGGCAAGGCACAGAGAGAGGACGGGCGGTAGCCAGCAAACGACCGCGCGAAGCCAGGGCGGCGACTCGCTGGCCCATGTGTGTTTGAGGAACACAGGGAGAGGTGTGGCTGCTTCGTGGTGGAGACATGGCTGGGCAGCGGTGAAGGCTTATAGGGTTGGCAGGCAATGGGGGTGGGGGTGTTGATCCTTGATAGGCATCGCAGGTAGGATACATGGTGGCGGGACCGATTAGAGAAGCGACCAAGATATAGAGTGATGGAGAGACAAAGATGAGGAAGACGATGACGAGGCTAAGAAGGCGGTGTACGCGCTATATGCTGGGAGCTTGGCACCAAGAGCCATGGTGCTTAAACCTGTTCAAACATCAGGTTGGGTTGGGTCTGGTTATGGTTCGTTTGGCACAGTTCGTGCCTGATCCGTGCATAGTATCAGGGTCAGTTTGGCCCGTGCTTCCGTGTTAGGCACGTCGTGTCAGGTATTTCGGATTATGTCGGGTTTTTTGGTTTTTGGGTCGGGTTTTTTCAGGTTGAGTCATGTTTTGGGTCAAAAATCACGGCCCATACTGTAATACTCGAAAATCGCATTCTGTATAAAAAGAAACCCATTTCGTGATTTAAATAAATGTGTTTTCAAATAATAGATTATCTATAAGGTTATTATGTGAACTATCCTTTGTTTTCAAGATCTATTCTAAAAAAAATTAAGTTAAACTATCTCTTAATATAGAGTTTACATAAGAAATTATATCATTTTAAATAAATATATGAAGATTATAGATTTATTTTATTGTACTTCTAAAATGAGGCTATGTGTTTGAATTATTTTCTTTAGTAATTATTATTGTAAAACATCTTACATGAATTATTCCTAGTAATTTTCATTTGCTTAAATAGATAAATTAATTAGAAAAAATGCTTTGCATTCATGTTGAGTTTTTGTTTGTTGCAATTTTTTTATTTAAAATAGAAAATTTAATTTAGCTCTAACTTAGACTTGAATTTTAAATTTAAAACAAAAGATAGAAATTAAAAATATAAGCTAATATAATGGATCGATGTATGTTTGGTTGGTTTGTTTGTACATGACGTCCTTTAGGTAAAGTCGATACAAATTAGGATATCACAATAAGATATTTAAGAAAATACTCGTTTCATCTCGCGTATAACACAAAAATTTTATTTAGAAATTGAAATAAAAATATATTCTAAGATTTATTTAAATTGAAGGTCTAATATGATTAGTAAAAATTAACAACAATATTATTGGAATAAAAGAGATAAGTTAGAGTTTCTAACAGATAGGATATGATCATGTTTGCTATTGCTCTACCTAGTTTTTGGAAAATTAATGTTATATTATGATCATGTTCCAATTTTGTTGTTAATTATTGTTCATGATAAGATCATCATGTTAATTGGAACATGGAGAATCACCCAAGAAAACAGTGCTACCACAAGGGTGGTATGGGACGCCCTTGGCTGACTAATTAGGAAAGCTAGTGGAGGACTATCTTACCCGAAAGGGGCAAGAGTGGTATAGGAGCTGTGGTATAGGGATGTTCTCGTGTCGATCATGCTACGATGGCTTTTCGGATGAGGGATTCCTATATGGCCCTTCTTAGAAACCGTAGCGGGTTTTTTGAAGTTAGTGGAACTTTGTAAAGGCCTCATAATGCTACTGAAAGTCGCCTAGAGGGGGTGGATAGCCGGAAACTGAAATTTACAACTTTAAACACACTACAAGCCGGGGTTAGCGTTAGAATAAAATCCGAGTCCGGGAGAAAGGGAAAACAAATCAACCAGGAAAATAAAGCGGATGACATGGTGATTTGTTTTATCGAGGTTCGGTTCCAAAGAACCTAGTCCCTGTTGAGGTGGTCACAAAGACCGGGTCTCTTTTAACCATTTCCCTCTCTCAAACGATCACTTAGACCGAGTGAGGCTTCTTCCTTAATCTCACGGGTCACTTAGACCCCACAAGGATCACCACACAATTGGTGTCTCTCGCCTCGCTTACAAAGAACTTGAGAGTTAGAAGTGAGAAAGAAAAGAAAGCCAAGCCAAGCAAACAAGAGCAACAAAGAAACACAAATGATCCTCTCACAAGTCCTAATGCGCTAGAGTTGA
The DNA here is from genome assembly GCA_029449295.1 of Zea luxurians. Lineage (NCBI taxonomy): Eukaryota > Viridiplantae > Streptophyta > Magnoliopsida > Poales > Poaceae > Zea > Zea luxurians. The sequence continues at coordinate 214,068 of JAOPSE010000912.1, forward strand.
ATTAGGGACTTTGAGCGGATCGATCACCTGAATTGTGTCTTTGGAGTGGAGTCTATTGCTCTTGTATTGAATGCAATTTGTTGAATGCTTGGATTGTTGGAGTGGAGGTGGTTGGGGGGTATTTATAGCCCTCAACCACCAAAACAACCGTTGGGGGTGGCTGCTGTCGATGGGCGCACTGGACAGTCCGGTGTGCCAGCCACGTCACCCAACCATTAGAGTTTGACCATTGGAGCTTTGTCTTCTAGTGGCACCGGACAGTCCGGTGCCGCACCGGACAGGTACTGTTCACTGTCTGGTGCGCCTCTGGCGGCTGCTCTAACTTCTGTGTGCACCGTGCGCGCACTGTAGCGTTTGCAGGTGTCCGTTGCAGTCGACCGTTGTGCTGTCGTTGCTCCGCTGGTGCACCGGATAGTCCGGTGGCACACCGGACAGTCCGGTGAATTATAGCGGAGTGACGCTGGAGAAACTCGAAAGTGGCCAGTTCAGAGTTGTACGGTCTTGGTGCACCGGACATTGTCCGGTAGCACACCGGACAGTCCGGTGCGCCAGACCAGGGCACACTTGGGTTTCTTTTGCTCCTTTCTTTTTGAACCCTAACTTGATCTTTTATTGGTTTGTGTTGAACCTTTATGCACCTGTGGAATATATAATCTAGAGCAAACTAGTTAGTCCAATTATTTGTGTTGGGCATTCAACCACCAAAATTATTTATAGGAAAAGGTTAAACCCTACTTCCCTTTCAATCTTCCCCTTTTTGGTAATTGATGCCAACACAAACCAAATCAAATATATAAGTGCAGAATTGAACTAGTTTTCATAATGTAAGTGCATAGGTTGCTTAGAATTAAACCAATTTATAGTTTCACTAGATATGCATGGTTTGCTTTCTTTTTATTTAATATTTTGGACCACGCTTGCACCACTTGTTTTGTTCTTGCAAATGTTTTTGGAAATTCTTTTTCAAGGTCTTTTGCAAATAGTCAAAGATATATGAATAAGATTTCGAGAAACATTTTCAAGATTTGAAATTTTCTCCCCCTGTTTCAAATGCTTTTCCTTTGACTTAAACAAAACTTCCCGTGGATAAAATTCTCCTCTTAGTTTTCAAGAGGGTTTTCTCCTCTTAGTTTTCAAGAGGGTTTTAATAGATACCAATTGAAACTTATACTTGGGAATGCTTTTGAAAATTTCTCAATTGAAAATCAACATACCAATTTGAAATATATCAACTAAAAATTTTCATCATAAGATACCAATTGAAAAGATAAACATGAATCATCATTTCGAAAAATTTTGAAGTTTGGTGGTGCGGTCCTTTTGCTTTGGGCTAATACTCTCTCCCAGTTTGGCATTAATCGCCAAAAACGGAGACTTTGTGAGCCCTTCTAAACTTTCTCCTCCATCGGTAAATGAAATATGAGTGAAGGGTATACCAATTTGGAGTGATGTGGAGTGATGGCGAATGGTAAATGATACCGATAGAGTGGAGTGGAAGCCTTGTCTTCGCTAAAGACTCCATTTCCCTTTCAATCTATGACTTAGTAGAAATACACTTGAAAACACATTAGTCATAGCCTTGGTATATAAATAATAAGGATTATGCATTTGTACCAAAATGAAAGAGATATTATCAAAGGTATATGAATGAGCTATGTGTACAATGTTTCAATCAAAATTCTGAGAATCAAGTATATTTAGCTCATTCCTAAGTTTGCTAAAGGTTTTCTCATCTAATGGCTTGGTGAAGATATCGGCTAATTGTTCTTTGGTGCTAGCACAAGCGATCTTGATATCCCCCTTTGTTGGTGATCCCTCAAAAAGTGATACCAAATGTCTATGTGCTTAGTGCGGCTGTGTTCAACGGGATTATCCGCCATGTGGATTGCACTCTCATTGTCACATAGGAGAGGAACTTTGCTCAATTTGTAGCCATAGTCCCTGAGGGTTTGCCTCATCCAAAGTAATTGTGCACAACAATGGCCTGCGGCAATATACTCAGCTTCGGCGGTAGAAAGAGCTACTGAGTTTTGTTTCTTTGAAGCCCAAGACACCAGGGATCTCCCCAGAAACTGACAAGTCCCTGATGTGCTCTTCCTATCAATTTTACACCCTGCCCAATCAGCATATGAATATCCTATTAAATCAAAGGAGGATCCCTTGGGGTACCAAAGTCCAAACTTAGGAGTATAAACTAAATATCTCATGATTCTTTTCACGGCCCTAAGGTCAACTTCCTTGGGATCGGCTTGGAACCTTGCACACATGCATACAAAAAGCATAATATCCGGTCGAGATGCACATAAATAGAGTAAAGATCCTATCATTGACCGGTATACCTTTTGATCTACGGATTTACCTCCCGTGTCGAGGTCGAGATGCCCATTGGTTCCCATGGGTGTCTTGATGGGCTTGGCATCCTTCATTCCAGACTTGGTAAGTATGTCTTGAGTGTACTTTATTTGGCTGATGAAGGTGCCTTCTTGGAGTTGCTTGACTTGAAATCCTAGAAAATACTTCAACTCCCCCATCATAGACATCTCGAATTTCTGTATCATGATCCTACTAAACTCTTCACAAGTGGATTTGTTAGTAGACCCAAATATGATATCATCAACATAAATTTGGCATACAAACAAATCTTTTGCAATGGTCTTAGTAAAGAGTGTAGGATCGACTTTTCCGACTTTGAAGTCATTAGTGATAAGGAAATCTCTTAGGCATTCATGCCATGCTCTTGGGGCTTGCTTGAGCCCATAAAGCGCCTTTGAGAGTTTATAAACATGGTTAGGGTACTCACTATCTTCAAAGCTGGGAGGTTGCTCAACATATACCTCTTCTTTGATTGGTCCATTGGGGAATGCACTTTTCACGTCCATTTGGTAAAGCTTAAAGCTATGGTATGTAGCATAGGCAAGTAATATACGAATTGACTCAAGCCTAGCTACGGGTGCATAAGTTTCACCAAAGTCCAAACCTTCGACTTGCGAATATCTTTTGGCCACAAGTCAGGCTTTGTTCCTTGTCACCACACCATGCTCATCTTGCTTGTTGCGGAATACCCACTTGGTACCTACAACATTTTGGTTAGGACGTGGAACTAAATGCCATACCTCATTCCTCGTTAAGTTGTTGAGTTCCTCTTGCATAGCCAACACCCAATCCGAGTCTCTTAGTGCATCCTCCACCCTGTATGGCTCAATAGAGGATACAAAAGAGTAATGTTCACAAAAATGAGCGACTCGAGATCGAGTGGTTACCCCCTTATGAATGTCACCGAGAATTGAGTTCACGGGGTGATCTCTTTGAATCGCTTGGTGGACTCTTGGGTGTGGCGGTCTTTGACCCTGAATCTCTTGCTCATCTTCCTTATCCTCATTGACTTGATCTTCCCCTTGATCATTGTCCTCCTCTTGAGGTGGCTCATTCTCTTGATCTTCATCATTATCTTGATCCTGTTCCTCATCTTGAGTTGGTGGAGATCCTTGTGCTTGTGGAGGCTCTTCGGATTCCTTAGGACACACATCCCCAATGGACATGTTCCTTAGCGCGATGCACGGAGCCTCTTCATCATCTAATTCATCAAGATCAACTTGCTCTACTTGGGAGCCGTTACTCTCATCAAACACAATGTCACAAGAAACTTCAACTAATCTAGTAGATTTGTTGAAGACTCTGTATGCCCTTGTGTTTGAGTCATATCCTAGTAAAAAGCCTTCTACAGCCTTAGGAGCAAATTTAGATTTTCTACCTCTTTTAACAAGAATAAAACATTTGCTACCAAAGACTCTAAAATATGAAACATTGGGCTTTTTACCGGTGAGGAGTTCATAAGATGTCTTCTTGAGGATTCGGTGAAGGTAGAGCCGGTTGATGGAGTAGTAGGCGGTGTTAATCGCCTCAGCCCAAAACTGGTCCGGAGTCTTGTACTCATCAAGTATGGTCCTTGCTATATCCAGTAGAGTTCTATTCTTCCTCTCCACTACACCATTTTGTTGAGGTGTGTAGGGAGAAGAGAACTCATGCTTGATGCCCTCCTCCTCAAGAAAGCCTTCAATTTGAGAGTTCTTGAACTCCGTCCTGTTGTCGCTTCTTATCTTTTTGATTCTCAATCCGAACTCATTTTGAGCCCGTCTCAAGAATCCTTTCAAAGCCTCTTGGGTTTGAGATTTTTCTTGCAAAAAGAATACCCAAGTGAAGCGAGAATAATCATCCACAATTACAAGACAGTACTTACTCCCGTTGATGCTTATGTAAGCTATCAGGCCGAATAAATCCATGTGGAGTAGCTCATTAGCCTGTCGATCGTCATGATGTTCTTGTGTGGATGATGGGCACCAACTTGCTTTCCTGCTTGACATGCGCTACAAACCCTGACTTTCTCAAAATGAACATTGGTTAGTCCCAAAATGTGCTTTCCCTTTAGAAGTTTGTGAAGATTCTTCATCCCAACATGGGCTAGTAGGCGATGCCAGAGCCAACCCATATTAGTCTTAGCAATTAAGCAAGTATCGAGTTCAGCTCTATTAAAATCAACTAAGTATAGCTGACCCTCTAATACTCCCTTAAATGCTACTGAATCATCACTTCTTCTAAAGACAGTAACACCTATATCCGTAAAAAGAGAGTTGTAACCTGTTGGGATTATGCTTCGTCGCCGAAGGTCTTGCAGGAAGAAACGGCTTCGGCTGAAGCTGTCCACATGTGATGACCGAAGGTTCCTCTTCATGAAGCTTCGGCATTGCAAACCGACTTAAGAGTAGAATGACCTTTTAGTCTATAAATGTTTGAGTCGTTGTTGTAATCCCTTATGAGGGGCATAATTGTAATTTTTCACAGGCTGTGTCCCGTGCCTATAAATAGTGAACAGTATTCCTTTACTGTTCACACATTCCTGTAATTGCAATCGCATCATTCGGGAAACGATCTTTGTCAAGACAGAGGTATAATTGTATCCAATGTTATAATACATTAAATAGATATAGTATGAAAATAATGTTGCTCGTTTATAATTTATCTACCTTTGACATTTCATATTACTTTGTACAATCTATTAGAATTCAATTACGAAGATTTAACCTTCGTAATTGTATTGACTTTTACCTTCGTCCAAAGTTCATTAGTCCTTAAAGGAATAATGTTTCGTTGGACGAAGGGCATTAACATTTAACATTTTATGTTGCCTTGTTATTAATTCGTAGTATTTGAGAACAAGTCCCCAACATTGGCGCCCACCTCCGGTCAACTCACTTCCACTTTTTGAGCTGATGGCTTCGTTCAACGATAAAGTTGGAGCTGCTTCGGCCCCGAAGCTGGTGCTCCCGATAACAGGTGGTTCATGCTCAGAGCCAACCAACAAAAAGCAGAAGAAAGAAGCACAGAGAAGGGTACAGCATGTTGGGGTGCAAGGACCCTTCATCAAGTCAAGATGGTCCCACATTCCAATTACCTTCTCCAAAGAGGATCTTCAACTCAAGGATTATCCACACAATGATGCTATGGTTATCTCTTGTGTGATCAAAGGATTTCTGGTCCATAATGTCTTGGTTGACACAGGCAGCACAGCTGATATCATATTTGCCAAAGCTTTCAGACAAATGCAAGAGCCCGAAGACAAGATTCATGATGCTACACACCCTCTCTGTGGCTTCGGAGGAAGACAAATTGTAGCACTGGGCAAGATCACCATGCCAGTGACCTTCGGTTTCATCAACAACACCAGAACTGAGCAAGTTGTGTTTGATATTGTTGATATGGAATACCCTTACAATGCAATTATTGGTCGTGGCACCCTCAATGCTTTTGAAGCAATTCTTCATCCTGCTTATCTTTGTATGAAGATACCTTCAGATCAAGGACCCATTGCTATTCATGGAAGTCAGGAAGATGCCAGAAGGGCCGAAGGAAACTGGACTGACTCAAAAGCAATCCATAATATAGATGGAGCTGAAGCTTGTGAACAGTACAAATTCAGAAGGGAGAAAGCAGCTTCGGCAGATCAGTCGAAGCCCATGCTCTTATGTGAGGACATAGCAGAGCAGAAGGTGCTGTTGGGCTCCCAATTATCCGAAGAACAGGAGAAAACCTTGATAAGGTTTTTGTTCAACAACAAAGATGTTTTTGCATGGTCAGCTAATGATCTTTGCGGAGTTAACAGGGATGTTATTGAACATTCGCTCAATGTTGATCCATCCTTCAGACCCAGAAAGCAGAGGCTTCAGAAAATGTCTGATGACAAGGCTGAAGGAGCTCGGAATGAAGTCAAAAGACTCCTCAGTGCAGGAGTTATCAGAGAAGTAAAGTACCCAGAATGGCTAGCTAACACTGTTATGGTAAAAAAGGCCAATGTCAAATGGCGAATGTGCATCGATTTTACAGATCTCAACAAGGCCTGTCCGAAGGACGAATTCCCATTGCCAAGGATAGACTCCTTAGTTGATGCAGCAGCTTCGTCAGAGCTTATGAGTCTTTTGGACTGTTATTCAGGCTATCATCAAATTTGGATGAAGAAGGAGGATGAGCCGAAGACCAGTTTCATAACCCCTAGTGGAACATATTGTTACCTTCGGATGCCTAAGGGGCTCAAGAACGCTGGAGGAAGTTTCAGCAGAATGACTTCGAAGGTTCTTCAGTCTCAGATAGGCAGAAATGTGCTAACTTATGTTGATGATATCATTATTAAAAGCACGAAACAAGAAAATCACATTGCTGATCTGCAGGAGACCTTCGCCAATTTTAGACAAGCTGGTCTAAAGCTGAATCCAGAAAAATGTGTCTTCGGAGTAAAGAAGGGGAAATTTCTTGGATGCTTGGTTTCAACAAAGGGAATTGAAGCTAATCCAAGTAAAATTGAAGCTATACTTCGAATGGAGCCACCAAATACAAAAAAGGGGGCCCAAAGATTGACGGGGAGGCTGGCATCTCTCAATAGATTCATATCCAGATCAGCAGAGAGAAATTTACCATTCTTTGAAGTACTGAAATCAGCCGAAGTCTTCCAATGGGGACCAAGCCAACAAAAAGCCTTCGAGGAACTGAAGCAATATTTGATGGATCTAACAACATTAACCCCACCAACGCTAGGGGCTCCTTTGTTATTATATGTGGCAGCTTCGCACTCAGCGGTAAGTGCAGCACTTGTCCAGGAAAAGCTTGATAGCCAAGTTAAGAAGCAGGTTCCAGTATATTTTGTATCTGAAGTTCTTAGTGTATCAAAGAAAAACTATACAGAATTGGAGAAGGTGTTATATGATGTTTTGATGGCATCCAGGAAGCTTCGGCATTACTTTCAAGCATATAATATTGTTGTTCCTTCTTCGCAACCGTTGAAGGATATTATGCGAAATAGAGAAGCTACTGGACGGATTGGAAAATGGGCTGCGGAGCTCAATGAATTTTGCATTGATTATGTACATAGATCTTCGATCCAGTCTCAAGCATTGGCAGATTTCATTGCCGACTGGACGCCAGGGGCTCAGGATGAAGAAACAAATAAAGATGCTGAAGTATGGACAGTGTTTTGCGATGGGTCATGGGGAACCTTCGGAGCAGGAGCAGCTGCTGTGTTGGTCTCACCATCCAAAGTTAAAACTTGTTATGCGGCAAGACTTGATTTTAGTTGCACAAACAATATTACTGAATACGAAGCCCTGCTTTTGGGTCTTCGGAAGTTAAAAGCAATGGGAATCAGAAGGGTCATTCTTAAAACTGATTCCCAGGTTGTTTCCGGTCATATTGACAAGAGTTGTAAGGCCAAAGATCCAAAGCTCGAAAAATATCTAGACACGGTCCGAAGGATTGAAGCCTCCTTCGAAGGATTTTCTGTCAAAAATATTCCTCGAGGAGAAAATGAGCATGCTGATTTGCTAGCTAAGTCAGCGGCACAGGGGTTGCCCTTACCTTCGGATGTGTTCTTCGAAACAATCAAAGCACCTTCAGTGGAGCTTCTTGAAAGAGCAGTTCTCAATATATCTCCTGTTTATAGTGAAGACTGGAGAACCGAGATCATCTCTTACCTTCAGGGTAACTTCCTTTCAGATGACGAAGTTTATAACAAAAGGATAGAGGCAAGAGCTCGTCCATATGTCATGATAAAAGGGGAGTTGTACAAGCATGGAGTTTGTGCTCCATTACTCAAGTGTTTGTCCAGAGCTGAAGGCATAGAATTGATGAAAGAAATACATGCAGGCCTGTGTGGATCTCACATTGGATCTAGGCCGTTACTTGGAAAAGTTTTTCGTCAAGGGTTTTATTGGCCGAAGGCAGCTTCGGATGCAGCGGAATTAGTTCAAAAGTGCGAAGGTTGTCAGAAATGTGCAAGAGATCAAAAACAACCTTCGTCTCTAACTCAGCTGATACAACCCATCTGGCCATTGCAAAGGTGGGGCCTTGACTTGTTGGGTCCGTTACCACCGGCCCAAGGAAACTTAAGATATGTTGTTGTGGCCGTGGAATATTTTTCTAAATGGATTGAGGCAAAGCCTTTAGCCACAATAACTTCGGCCACCATTCAAAAGTTTTTCTAGCAGAATATTGTTTGTCGTTTCGGAGTACCAAAGGCCATCACTGTAGATAATGGAACACAGTTCGACTCCGAAGATTTTCAGACAATTTTGTGATCAAATTGGCACGAAGATCCATTTTGCATCAGTTAGACATCCGGAGTCAAATGGACTTGTTGAAAGAGCCAATGGCATCATAATGACAGGAATAATGAAGTTAATCTTCAATCAACCCAGGGGAAAGTGGCCAGATCAATTAATCAAAGTGGTGTGGAGCCACAATACAACAACATCAAGGTCAACAGGCTTTACTCCATTCAAATTATTGTTTGGTGACGAAGCAATAACTCCGGAGGAAGCTAAAACCGGATCAATAAGAGTAGTAGCTTCGGCAGAATCAGATTTCGAAGCTGATCACTCTGTAGAAAAAGATGCTATAGAAGGGATCAGGCTTCAAGCTGTGGAGAACATCAATAAATATCAAGCCGAAACAATCAAATGGCGTGATAGAAAGGTTTGGCTAAAGAATATTGAGCCAGGACATTTGGTGCTTCGGAGAGTGGCAAACCCAGATACAGTAGGCAAGTTGCAGTTGAAATGGGAGGGACCTTTTTTGGTAGCATCTTCGTCAAGACCCGGTTCATACAGATTGAAGGATATGGACGGCAACGACATTCCTAGATCTTGGAATGCGGATGAGCTTCGGCGATTTTATGTATAACTCGATGTAATTTTTTATATTTTTTTATTTTTCTTTTATGGCACCCTTTTCCTTTCTAAAGGGGGAGAAAGGTTTTTAATGGGGCCATCACATGTAATTTATTTTTTATTTTTACCTCTATAAGAGCAAAATCCCCCAAGAGATGTAAATGTAAAAACTGAGAACGCACCATCGAGTGCCGAAAAAGAGAAAAAAAAAGAGAAGAAACAGGAAAGAAGCTCGAAAGTCGTCCCAAAGGGGATGCGGAGCACGACGAAGCTACTAAAGAAGTTGCTCCAAAGGGGGCGCAGTGTAAGTTTTCTGCTCAGAAGTCGTTCCAAAGGGAATGCAGAGCTTACAGCGAAAAATCAACGCTGGTACCGCCGAAAGTAAAAGGCGAAGAAGCTCCTAAGGGAGGCTTACAGCGAAAAATCAACGCTGATACCACCGAAAGTAAAAGGCGAAGAAGCTCCTAAGGGAGGCTTACAGCAAAAAATCAACGCTGATACCGCCGAAAGTAAAAGGCGAAGAAGCTCCTAAGGGAGGCTTTCAGCGAAAAGTCAACGCTGATATGTGATTGTTTCTAAGGAAATAATGGTTGTGATTACGGCTTCGGATATGTGTTTGAACATTCATTTGCACACCACATTACATCATAACATTTGCATTCATAAACATTCATCCAGGCATATGTAGGTTAACCATCATTATAGCATAAGTAGGCTGCTTCGGCAAAAAGGAAAAAATTGTCTTTTGTACTTCGTCGTATACAAAAAGAAGAGCTTCGGCAGAAAGGAAAACCTGTTTTTTTTTGCTTCGCTATGTACGAAAAGAAGGGAAGGTGTTTTTTCGCCTTAGGCTCAAAAAGATAATTTCGTCCACATCAAAGCACCCCACACATTAATGGAAGGGTAAGAGCATATTACAAGGTATGAACAAAATTCATTAAGAACAGTTTAGCCATATTTACAAAAGTCATTTCAAAAGTTTCTTGAGTTTTTCTACAGTCTATTTCTACTGATCTTCATGGGGCCTCAGCTTCGGTGTCATACTCTTCAAGCATCGGTCTCGGCGGCTTCATCACCCTACATGAATTAAGTTGTGAGTCAAAACCGAGTTTGAAGGAAAAGGTAAACACAAGGTATGATTTCTTACTGGTTCAAGATGACTCCGAGCTTCGTCTCCAGCCTTTTCTCGCCCGCCTTTTGTCCGTATCATCTTTACAAATCTATTAGAAATGCTTCGGGCGAGGTCAGGAATGTCATCTAAAATTGATGGTGACAGGGTGAAATTGGGCCTATTAACAATTTTTCCATGGTCGCAGCCAGCTTTCAGAAAAGCTGCAGCAGTGCCCCGAGAAGCTACCCAGGCACAGAAGTCACCATGCTCGGCTATAACTTCGTCAAGCTCATCAATTTCACCCTCAATATGTTCGAAGGTCTTTTGTAAATCTTCAGTTGACGGAGTGAATTTCTCGCTGCTAGCCCCAACTGAGTGGAAGATCTTTCTCAGTCGCTCAATACATTTATTGCTAAACTCCAAACATTTGTCTTGAAGGCTTGCCAATGATTTTTTCAACTTTGAATTTTGTTGGACTTCGGCTTCAAGTTTCGCATTAAGTTCTTGCTTTTCTTGTTCAAATTGTTCAGATTGGCAGAGAAGCTTCGTATTCAATTCTGCTATTTTAGTTTCGGCTTCTGCCAATAAGCCTTCAGTTGACTGAAGCTCGAAGTCTTTCTTTTCAATAGCAGCTGATTGCTCTTTTATTTTGTTCTCTAAATTTCCAATCATAACCTCCTGTTTTTTGTCTTCCAGATCCTGCTGCATTTTCAAAGCCTTACTCAACAGCATACTCTGCACATAAACAACCTTTGTTAGAAATGTTTTCATTATTAAAAAACAATAAATGTCAAGGGAAAAGTAATTCACCTTGAAATTGGAATAAAATAAACTACCAACAATATGTTGTCGTCGGTAGCGGCTAATATCTGTTTCTAGCTTCGGAAAACCGATACTCTTTGTTAGAGTACCGATAATCTTAGCTCCAGTCTGATCCCGGATATAGCCTAATTTTTCATCGTCAATACCTCCGAAGAGGAGTGCTCCTGGTTTATATCCGCAAGATTTGGCATATTCTTTAAGCTCTTCTATCTCGGTTTTTGACAATTCTTGTCCAGCTAAATTTTGAAACATGAAGGTTTCGTCCTCCGAAGTATCGTCAGCTATTTCTTTTCCTTTCCCAGACACTGCGGCCATGGTCTCTTCGGCGGCAGTAGTAGCTTCTTCTGTGGCCATCTCTAGTAGTATTTTGTCGATATGTTCAATCGTAGTTTCCAAGTTCAAATCTTCGGCTGAGGTAGCTTCGGTAGCCGCGATTTCCGAAGGTGCGACTTCAACATTTGATATTTCCTCAGCCGCTGCTATCTTCCGAGCTGAAGCTCTCGGTGGTGTCTTGTCAATGACTTCGGTCACTGCGATGATTCTTTGTCTCTTTGTTGTTTTCTTCGTTTTTTTCGGGCTCCTTTTCCTTCTGAAAAAACTTCGTCAGTTGAGGCCCTAATGGACTTAGCTTCACAGGCAGGGATTCAGTCATTACCTTCAAAATCTCTTCCACGTCAGTGGCAGAGCATGATGCGGCAGTCTCTTCTTCGTCAGATGCTTTTCGCTTCGGAGATGTTACTTTTCTTTTCTTCAGAATATTTTTCTTTTTTGGTGGTTCTTTCTCATCTTCATTTAAAGCTTCGGCTACCCTTCTCCTCTTCCAGCCTTCGACAATTTTATTCAGTTGTTCATAATCAGGGTATTCAAAACCCAAGGCGTCCAGCACTCGATTCAGTCTTCGCTTCGGACGGGTACCGAAGGCCGCAGTCATCAACTGATCTTCTTTTTTGGAGTAATTACCAAGTATTTCATTGCACATTACTTCAATTGTGTCCAGCCACTCTTGGCAAGGTGTTTTAAAGTATTTCTTAAACTTGTAATAGTAAGGTAGCCGCACAAGCTCCCCTTTCTTCTTCTCCCCCTCTAGCTTCGGCATTTCCCATTCTTTTAAAGTAGGGAAAACCCTGAAGGCCAAGAACTCTTGAACCAGGTCCCTAGTGCTGATATGCTTTGAAATAATTTTAAACTCACCCAGTGCAGCCCAAGTGGGACCTTCTAATGTCATGTGGCATCGCGGTCTTGTTTCTCCGAAGATCAATTCAAGTGGGCTTTGTACCAGCTTCTCTTTGTCTTCGTCAACTTTCACATAAAACCACTCTGACTTCCAGCCTGCCGGCCATTTGCTTCGGTAGCTAATTACAGGAAACTTTGTGGTTTTCCGATAGGCAAAATTATAGCAACCAAAGTTATCATGTAATCCATCTTTTCTAGCCTTCGTCTGGTAGTGTAGTTCATGAACTCGACAAAAGCTGTCGGCAAACGGCTCAACCGCCTGGCTTCGGAGGGCCCAGATATAAACACTAAGTCTAACGATAGCGTTAGGAGTCAGCTGATGAAAGTAGATCCCAAACTCCTTCAATACATCTGCAATAATCCCATGGAGGGGGAATCTCAACCCAGCCTTTAGAAAACTCTTGAAAATGACTATTTCATCCTTCTCTGGCTTCGGGGTGGTTTCTTCCCCCCCGAAGCGAAGTAGCTTCTTCTGACTCTCGCTGAAATAGCCCGACTTCACCATCTTGGAGAGATCAGCCTTAGAGACAGTCGACTTGCCGAAGTCCAAGTGACTGGGCTTACTTGGCACGGCAATATGATAATCATCTTCGGGATCAATTTCTTCAATATTTCCTTCTTCCGCTTCGGCAGCAGCTTCGGAGATGGGAGCAGTCTGCTCTGTCTCGGCGGTACGGATTCCTTCCGAGGTCACCAGTCCGGATCGTTGCATCGCTTCGGAGATGGGAACAGTATCCGATCCTTCAGCTTCGCCTTCCTCACGCTCAACTCTAGCGGTAGAGCGCACTCTGGCCATTTAATTCTGAATTTTGTGGGAACTAAATACTTTTTCTTTCGAAGCTTTTTCTTCTGACGAAGTAGGCTTCAAACTGGAGCTTCGTTTGATTCCGAGAGTTAACCTTCGGCTATGGTTAAAGATTTTGGCAGCAAAACAGTGCAAATAGCAATGAATGCTGTGGTAACTTCACATCTACCCATCTGTTTATATAGTGATGCAGGTAAGGAGGTGAATCGCCAGGATTTTTTACACCAGGCGAACAGCTGCTTGCACTCGCTGCAAGGTGGGACCGCTACACGCTCGGAAACTAAATCGTTTCTCGACAACGAGCTCAGGGAAGGTGTTTTTCGGACCTTCGGCCTCCCGAAGCCTAAGAGACTTTTTTCACGGATCAAGCTCGTTACGAAAAACGATCTAGCACCGTGAAGGGGCTACTGTTGGGATTATGCTTCGTCGCCGAAGGTCTTGCAGGAAGAAACGGCTTCGGCTGAAGCTGTCCGCATGTGATGACCGAAGGTTCCTCTTCATGAAGCTTCGGCATTGCAAACCGACTTAAGAGTAGAATGACCTTTTAGTCTATAAATGTTTGAGTCGCTGTTGTAATCCCTTATGAGGGGTATAATTGTAATTTTCATAGGCTGTGTCCCGTGCCTATAAATAGTGAACAGTATTTCTTTACTGTTCACACATTCCTGTAATTGCAATCGCATCATTCAGGAAACGATCTTTGTCAAGACAGAGGTATAATTGTATCCAATGTTATAATACATTAAATAGATATAGTATGAAAATAATATTGCTCGTTTATAATTTATCTACCTTTGACATTTCATATTACTTTGTACAATCTATTAGAATTCAATTACGAAGATTTAACCTTCGTAATTGTATTGACTTTTACCTTCGTCCAAAGTTCATTAGTCCTTAAAGGAATAATGTTTCGTTGGACGAAGGGCATTAACATTTAACATTTTATGTTGCCTTGTTCTTAATTCGTAGTATTTGAGAACAAGTCCTCAACATAACCCAATTTGCATAATTGAGAAACAGAAAGCAAATTGTAATCTAAAGAATTTACAAGAAAAATATTGGAAATAGAATGGTCAGGTGATATAGCAATTTTACCAAGTCCTTTGACCAAACCTTGATTTCCATCCCCGAATGTGATAGCTCTTTGGGGATCTTCGTTTTTCTCGTAGGAGGAGAACATCATTTTCTCCCCTGTCATGTGGTTTGTGCATCTGCTATCAATAATCCAACTTGAGCCCCCGGATGCATAAACCTGGAAAACAATTTAGGCCTTGTTCTTAGGTACCCAAATAGTCTTGGGTCCTTTGATGTTAGAAACAAGCACCTTGGGTACCCAAACACAAGTCTTGGAGCCCTTGTGTTTGCCCCCAACATATTTGGCAACTACTTTGCCTGATTTGTTAGTTAAAACATAAGATGCATCAAAAGTCTTAAATGAAATGTTAGGCTCATTTGATGCAGTAGGAGTTTTCTTTTTAGAAATTTTAACATGTGTAGAATGCCTAGAGCTAGATGCCTCATTCTTATACATAAAAGCATGGTGAGAAACAGAATGAGACTTCTTAGCATGAATTCTCCTAATCTTGTGTTCGGGATAACCAGCAGGATATAAAATATAGCCTTCGTTATCCTCAACCATGGGAGCCTTGCCCTTAACAAAATTAGACAATCTTTTAGGGGCATTAAGTTTGACATTGCTTCCCTGTTGGAAACTGAAAGTCGCCTAGAGGGGGGTGGATAGGCGAAACCTGAAAATTATAACTTTACACCCCAACTAGATCCCTTGATTAGTGGTTAGAACAAGATTCACAATTATCGAAGTATAAAACTAAAACCTTTGCTTGCAATGGGTATTGTTTTCAAAGAGTGCGGAATTTTAAACAATAACAATACTATTAGAAATGTTAGTGGAGAATAATGCAAGAGGGCTTAGTTAAGAAGAAGATAAACACAAGTTCTTTCTTGCAAGGAGTTGCTTCTCTAAATGAGAATTTAACATGAAGCAACACATAATAATGTTAGCAAAGAGTAGCGCAAGAGAACTTAGAAAGGGAGAGAACAAACAAATCACAAGCAATAAACACACGAGACACGGGTGATTTGTTTTACCGAGGTTCGGCCCTCGAAGGCCTAGTCCCCGTTGAGGAGTCCACTAAGGACGGGTCTCTTTCAACCCTTTCCCTCTCTCAACTGATCCCCAAGATCGGCGAGCTCTCCTTCTTCTCAAGGATCACTTAAGACCCCGCAAGGATCACCACACACTTAGGCGTCTCATGCTAGCTTTACAAGCCTCCAAAACTTTGGAGGAAGTTCAATGGGAGTCAAAACTCCACGCACAAATGAACGCAAGATGTAGCACACACTTTCTCTCAATGAATATCACAAGGCACTAGCGCTAAACTCACATGAGTAGCTTTCTTTTGCTTGATCTCTCTTTTGTGGCACTTGTGTTGGTTGTAGTGGTCTAAATCTTGTGTATAGGATGAATCAATTAATAGAGGTGGTTGGGAGGGCTTGGATATGTCAACTATATGACTTGGAATGTTGCTTGGGCTCCCTCACCATGAAGTGGCTGGTTGGGGTGATATTTATAGCCACCAACCAAATTGTAGCCGTTGGAGAAGGTTGTTGGCGATGGGCGCACCGGACAGTCCGGTGCGCCACCGGACACTGTCTGGTGCGCCGCCACGTCACCCTGTCGTTAGGGCTTAGAGCTGGTCGACCGTTTGAGGCTTTGTCCTCATGTGGCACCGGACAGTCCGGTGTCGCACCGGACAGTCTGGTGTCGCACCGGACAGTCCGGTGCCCTCTGACCTGCTGCTCTGACTTCTACCGCGACACTATGCTGCACTGTTCATCCATCAGAGTCGACCGTTGCACGCAGATAGCCGTTGCTCCGCTGGCGCACCGGACAGTCCGGTGAATTATAGCGGAGCTGCGCCTCGGAAACCCGAAGCTGTGGAGTTTGAGTTGATTCACCCTGGTGCACTGGACACTGTCCGGTGGCACACCGGACAATCCGGTGCGCTAGACCAGGGCACACTTCGGTTTCCTTTTTGCTCCTTTCTTTTGAAGCCTAACTCATTCTTTTTATTGGTTTGTGTTGAACCATTGGCACCTGTAGAATGTATAGTCAAGAGCAAACTAGTTAGTCCAATTATTTGTGTTGGGCAATTCAACCATCAAAATTATTTAGGAAAAGGTTTGACCCTATTTCCCTTTCAATCTCCCCCTTTTTGGTGATTGATGCCAACACAAACCAAAGCAAATATATAAGTGCATAATTGAACTAGTTTGCATAAGGTAAGTGCAAAGGTTGCTTGGAATTAAACCAATTTATATTTTCATAAGATATACATGGATTGCTTTCTTTATTTTAACATTTTGGACCACGCTTGCACCACTTGTTTTGTTTTTGCAAATGTTTTGGAAATTCTTTTTCAAAGTCTTTTGCAAATAGTCAAAGGTATATGAATAAGATTTTGAGAAGCATTTTCAAGATTTACTCCCCCTCAATGAAATTCTCCTCTTAGTGTTCAAGAGGGTTTTAGATATTAATTTTGAAAGAGGTCTTACAAATTTGAAATTATATCAAAAATAAGATACCAATTGAAAAACTTCTTTAATACAAATTGAAAGAACACATTTTTTGAAATTTGGTGGTGGTGCGGTCCTTTTGCTTTGGGCTAATACTTTCTCCCCCTTTGGCATGAATTGACAAAAACGGATACTTGTGAGTGAAATAAAAGCCCTTCTACTTTCTCTCCCCCTTTGGCAAACAATATATGAGTGAAGATTATACCAAATTGGAGAGCTGGCGGAATACGAGCAAGGAAGGATAATACTGAAGATGTAGAGTGGAAGCGATGTCTTTGTCGAATACTTTATTTCCCTTTCAATCTAAGACTTAATACACGAGATGCTCATGGAAACATATTAGTCTTAGCCTTGGCACAATAGAGATAGGAAATATGCAAATGTACCAAAGGAAAGAGACATGATTAAAAGGATATGTCAATTAAGATTAAACATTTCTATATAATATAGATTGCTCCCCCTAAATATGTGCCTTGAGAGGAATACAGATTTTGGCCTTAAATGCCAACTGCACATAATTAGGTTAATGAGAACATATCTTTATCATAGAAACTATGAAGTGCAATGTGTCATAATAAATGTGTGATGCTCATGACAGACTATGCACTTATGAAAGCATGTTGGAATCATTTTAAGCATTTACCCTTAAGGATTTCAAAGAGACTTAAGGACCCTCCACCTTTGAAACAAAGGTAGCTTATCCTCGTTACAAGGTTAAGCTTTAAGCTCTTTGACAATAAAATCACTTCACCTAGTTGCAACAAAAGTGCATTAACGCAAGAATGAATATTTTTGAGAGGCTAAACTAGGTATGAGGTAGGGGTATCCATAGACATGCTAATGTATAGAAGATTTAGGTACATGTGTAAATGAGAGGAAGTAGTTTTACCCTTTTGTACCTTCACATAGAGACGCTCTCTTCATTGTGCTTTGTCCTTAGTCTTAGTTATTTAAGACCTATATTCAAGATAGTGTATGGAAATATTTTGCACAAGAGAGGGTTCTACCACTAGTGATCCTTTTTAAGTCATTGTTATTATATATCAAGTAGATCACAACTTGCATAAATATATCATGAATTCTCCTTTTAACTTAGTGCATATCAAGAGAGATATTGATTGAAATTATATGAGGCACTAAGAAACATAAGTGTTAATTGAAGTTATTCAATGATCAAACAAACAACAGATGCGATCAAAAGAACAACATAGGCATTAGATCATTAAACAAGCTTAAAATGGGAGAATCCAATAAATATGCTACTTTAACAATGAAAGCTACAATCCTTGATAAAGGTGACATTACTTTACCACAATGGATTGATATGTAGTAGCATACTTCATGAGAAAATTGAATGAATTGGATAGATGAGAGAACCTAGAGGGGGGTGAATAGGTGATCCTGTAAAATTCAACAACTAATAGCCACAAAACTTGGTTAAGTGTTAGTTTGGCTAAGTAGCGAGCTCTTGCGAACACAAGTATCATAGAAAAACAATCACAAAAGACACGCGAGTTTATCCCGTGGTTCGGCAAGTATAACACTTGCCTACCTCCACGTTGTGGCGTCCCAATGGACGAGGGTTGCACTCAACCCCTTTCAAGTGATCCAATGATCAACTTGAATACCACGGCTTTTCTTTGCTTATCACTTTTCCCGTTCACGAGGAATCTCCACAAGTTGGAGTCTCTCGCCCATACAATAAAGATTACGGTGAAAGCACAAGAGTAAGGATGGGAAGCAACACACACAAATCAGCAGCAATACACACGCACATAAGCCAAGACTTGAGCTCAAAATGAAGCACATCAAGTTCACTACAAGAACGGAGCTCAAATCACTAACATGGTCGATCAAGTGCGCGGAGATGGAGTGTGAAAGACTTAGAATGCTCAAAGTATGCTTAGATAATGCGTGGGTTCCTCCTCCATGCGTCTAAGGGTCCCTTTTATAGCCCCAAGGTCTATTTTCTAATGTAGCTAACATTTGTGCTAACATTTGTAGCTAACTTAGAATGCTCAAATAACTAACATTTGTGCTTGGGTCCCTTTTCTAAAGTAGCTCCAGAGGTCTTGATGTGGTCATCACAATCTTGCTGTGATGAGTGCTTCCCACCTGTTTACCTGCCTAACAAGCTGCACAAGTTCTATATTTTTTGAAACATACATTGGTTAAACCTAACACATGTTCTCCCTTTAGAAGTTTATGAAGGTTCTTCATCCCAACATGTGCTAGACGGCGATGCCACAGCCAGCCCATGCTAGTCATAGCAATTAAGCATGCATCTAGAATGGCCTCCTCTTTCGAAAAATCAACTAAGTAGAGTTTGCCGTCTAGTACACCCTTAAAAGCTAATGAACCATCACTCCTTCTAAAGACAGACACATCTACATTGGTAAATAGACAATTATATCCCATATTATATAGTTGACTGACGGATAATAAATTGTACCCGAGCGATTCAACTAAAAATACATTTGATATGGAATGCTCGGATGAAATGGCTATCTTTCCTAATCCCTTAACCTTGCCTTGATTCCCATCTCCAAAGATGATCGAATCTTGGGAATCTTTGTTCTTGACATAGGAAGTGAACATCTTCTTTTCCCCCGTCATGTGGTTTGTGCATCCGCTGTCGATGATCCAGCTTGAGCCCCCAGATGCATAAACCTGCAAGGCAAATTAGGCTTGGGTTTTAGGTACCCAACTCTTGTTGGGTCCTACAAGGTTAGTTACAATAGTCTTTGGGACCCAAATGCAAGTCTTGTCTCCTTTGCATTTGGACTCCATCTTTCTGGGAACCATTTTTCATTTTTACATGAGAGTACATATGTAGTGTTGCAAGCATGAAAGACAGAGGTAGGTTTATTATACATTTTCCTAGGAGCATGAGACACAAAATTTCTCCTAGGCCTACTGTTAAAATTGGAACTTGAAGCAATCATAGCATGTGAATCAAAAGCATTATAACTCTTATTATAATGAGAACTTCTAGAAAATTTTCTATCATTATACATGAAAGCATAATTCTTTTGATTACTACTAGCCATAGGGGCCTTCCCTTTCTCCTTGTTGGGAATGCGAGCCCTTTGGCTTGTTAAGTTCTTGGCTTCCTTTCGAAAGCCAAGTCCATCCTTAATTGAGGGATGTCTACCAACGGTGTAGGCATGCCTAGCAAATTTTAACTTATCAAAGTCATTTTTACAAGTCTTAAGTTGGGCATTAAGACTTGCCACTTCACCATTTAATTTTGTAGTAGAAGTAAGGTGCTCAACACATGCATCAACATCAAAATCCTTACACCTATTACAAATGACAACATGCTCTACACAAGAACTAGATTTATTAACTACTTATAGCTTAGCATTTAAATCATCATTAATACTCTTTAAGCTAGACACAGTTTCATGACAAGCAGATAATTCCGAAGAAAGCATTTCATTCCTTTTAACCTCTAAAGCAAGTGACTTTTGCACACTTACAAACTTATCATGCTCTTCATATAAAATATCCTCTTGCTTTTCTAAAAGTCTATTCTTTTCATTTAAAGCATCAATCAATTCATTGATTTTATCTACTTTAGTTCTATCTAAACCTTTGAATAAGCTTGTGTAATCTACTTCATCATCACTAGAGTCATCATCACTTGAAGTAGTGTACTTAGGGGTATCTCGAGTGCTTACCTTTTTCTCCTTTGCCATGAGGCAAGTATGACGTTCGTTGGGGAAGAGAAATGACTTGTTGAAGGCCGAGGCGGCGAGTCCTTCGTTGTCGGAGTCAGAAGAAGAGCAATCCGAATCCCATTCTTTGCCAAGATGCGCCTCGCCTTTCGCCTTCTTGTAGGCTTTCTTCTTCTCCCTCTTCCCGCTTTTTTCTTGTTCCTAGTCATTAGCATTATCGGGATAATTTGCTATAAAATGACCAGTCTTACCACATCTAAAACAGGAGTGATTTCCCTTTGCTTTGCTCTTGTTGGGATGCTCCTTGTGTCCTTTTAGCGCCGTCTTGAAGCGTTTGATGATGAGGGCCATTTCATCTTCGTTTAGCCCGGCAGCCTCAACTTGTGCCACCTTGCTAGTTAGCGCCTCCCTGCTGCTGCTTGTTGCTTTGAGTGCAACGGGCTGGGGCTCATAGATGGGCATTAGGCCATTCAATGCATCATCAACGTATCTTGCTTCCTTGACCATCATAGGCCCGCTCACAAACTTTCCGAGTATCTCCTCGGGCGTCATCTTTGTGAACCTAGGGTTTTCACGGATGAGGATCACAAGATGAGGGTCAATAACAGTGAAAGACCTGAGCATAAGTCGGACGACGTCGTGGTCTGTCCATCTCATGCTTCCATAGCTCCTGATCTTGTTGACCAGGGTCTTGAGCCTATTGTACGTTTGCGTCGGCTCCTCTCCCCTGATCATGGCAAACCTTCCTAGCTCGCCTTCCACCAACTCCATTTTGGTGATCATGGTGGCGTCGTTCCCCTCATGCGATATCTTGAGGGTGTCCCATATTTGCTTGGCGTTGTCCAAGCCGCTCACCTTGTTGTATTCGTCCCTGCACAATGATGCTAACAAAACAGTGGTAGCTTGTGCATTCTTGTGAATTTGTTCATTGATAAACACAGGGTTATTGGTACTATCAAATTGCATTCCACTCTCAACTATCTCCCAAATACTAGGATGGAGAGAGAAAAGGTGACTACGCATTTTGTGACTCCAAAAAGCGTAGTCCTCTCCATCAAAGTGTGGAGGTTTACCAAGAGGAATAGAAAGCAAATGTGCATTGGAATTTTAAGGAATACGAGAATAATCAAATGAAAAATTTGAGTTAACCAATTTCTTTTTCTCGTCGTAGTCGTCGTCTCTTGGGGAAGAAGAAGACTCGTCACTGTCGTAGTAGACGATCTTCTTGATGCGCCTCTTCTTCTTCCTGTCCTTCTTCTTATGACTCGAGCCAGAGTCAGTGGGCTTGTCATCTCTTGGCTCGTTGAAGATGGACTCCTTCTCCTTATCGTTGACCACCATCCCCTTTCCCTTAGGATACATCTCTTCGGGTGATTAGTCCCTTACATGAAGACAACGGCTCTGATACCAATTAAGAGAACCTAGAGGGGGGTGAATAGGTGATCCTGTAAAATTCAACAACTGATAGCCATAAAACTTGGTTAAGTGTTAGTGTGGCTAAGTAGCGAGCTCTTGCGAACACAAGTATCACAGAAAAACAATCACAAAAGACACGCGAGTTTATCCTGTGGTTCGGCAAGTATAACACTTGCCTACCTCCATGTTGTGGCGTCCCAATGGACGAGGGTGGCACTCAACCCCTTTCAAGTGATCCAATGATCAACTTGAATATCACGACTTTTCTTTGCTCATCTCTTTTCACAAGTTGGAGTCTCTCGCCCTTACAATAAAGATTACGGTGAAAGCACAAGAGTAAGGACGGGAAGCAACACACACAAATCCGCAGCAATACACACGCACACAAGCCAAGACTTGAGCTCAAAATGAAGCACAACAAGTTCACTACAAGAACGGAGCTCAAATCACTAACACGGTCGATCAAGTGCGCGGAGACAGAGTGTGAAAGACTTAGAATGCTCAAAGTATGCTTAGATAATGCTTGGGTTCCTCCTCCATGTGCCTAGGGGTCCCTTTTATAGCCCCAAGGCAGCTAGGAGCCGTTGGAAACCAACAAGGAAGGCTATCCTTGCTTTCTGTCGGGTGGCGCACCGGACAGTCCGGTGCACCACCGGACATCCACTATAGACGGTCCGGTGCGGATCTGTTTCCTTTTCTGGCGTAGTCGACCGTTGCAACTTCGGGCTAGTTGGCGCACCGGACTCTGTCCGATGCACACCGGACAGTCCGGTGCCCCCAGCCGACCGTTGGCTCGGGCCACGTGTCACCCACGGATTGCGCGGCTGACCGTTGCGCTGGTGGCCGTTGGCTCACCGGACAGTCCGGTGCACCACCGAACAGTCCGGTGAATTATAGTCGTATGCCGCCAAAAACTCCCGAGAGCGGCCAGTTCACCAGAAGCCATCCTGGCGCCCCGGACACTGTCCGATGCACCACCGGACACTGTCCGATGCACCACAGGACAGTCCGGTGTGCCAGACCGAGCTGAGTCTTGGCTGCTCCAGCCAAGTTCTTTTCTTCTTCTCTTTTCTCTGATTCTAGCACTTAGACAAATATATTAGTACACACAAAAACCAATGTACTAGACCTTTGCCTTGATTATCACTTCTCTCTTTGTTTAGCACATGAGAGCTTGTTTAAATGTGTTGGACACTTAATCACCAAAATAGAAATTGACTAAAGGCATATTTCCCTTTCAATAGATGTACTCACTTTTAAAGACAAATAGGGAGAAGCATTATTCATCTTGATCAAGGCTTACAAAATTTGCAATAAACAATTTATGCCTAGTATTCTCACAATGAAAAAGATTTAGAATGCTTACAACCACACCATTGATTGTTTTGAAGATCTCATTATCCAAGTAGGTGTTGTTGCTCTTGATGTCTTCCTTTTTCATTTGAGTGTCCTCCCTTTATAGTTGACTCTTTTTCCTTCCAAACTTATTGAAAATACTCAAGAGAGATGTTAATAGTACAAGAGAGTATATGATGAAGAATGATTTCTTTTAGATGAGGAATATAAACAATTCATCATTCACAAGTCACACAGACATGAAGTAAAATCCTTAACATTAGTGCACATTATTAGAAAAGAGGAATAAGCACCTTTTAAATATCTTGATCAATCATAGGAATTTTACTTCTTCATATTGAACTTATTATCATGACTTAAAAGCATATCAATATGAGAACAGATATAGCAAAGGCATGAATTAGATTCTAATGGATAAGTGCATTTTATGAGAATGAGATTGAATGCACATCTGGCGGACTTAAGTCCAATAAAGAATCTATTCTTCACATAGGTAGAATTTAGAGTAAATAACCATTGATGGGAACTATATTTGATTAAGAAGATGAGTTCCCATACCTTTGCTCTTACCTTTCTTCTTTTGGGTGAAGAGTAACCCTTGAGGCTTGCGGCTTGCACTTACTCTCTTGTAGATATTTATATGCAAGCTCAAGAGATATGTCATTAGTAACACAAGCACTAGTTTCCCTTTTTGTAATCATTTTTGTCAAGGAATGAAAAGTGGATTACTAAAGCAAGGAAACTTTATAATATGAACTAGATTATTCCATGATGTATGCCCAGTTTTAACTTATAAAACAAGCATAGTTAATTTTTAAGATTATGGGAATAAATCTAATTCATAACATGTAGAGCGATGAATGTAGAAGAATCATATCCAATTTAAGCAAGAAGAAATACAATATAAATCATTGGATTGATTTTCCTTTTCATGTTAGATTACGCATTTCCATAGAGAAACTTATTCTCTACATGTGAGACTACTTAAGTTATTTAGACAAAAACATTAGTCTCACGATTCTAGATATAAAGAGAGATTCCCCTTATAAGTGTCCTAAGGATTTGAATTCCTTATATGACACTTTATTCTTTTAAGAACTTGGAATATCTCTCTCTATGTCTAGAATATGACAACAACATGATAATTAATGTAGATCATGCCATAAGGTAGTTAAAATAATTTAAAGCATGTAGATTGCCATAGTATAGGAATGATAAATATGCAATCTACCATATGAGAGAAACTACTTCCAAAGAATGGTAATATAATCTAACGGCATTCTTAAGTGCTTCCCTTTTCTATGTGACTACACAAGACACAAGAGAAATGATATTTGAAGATACTTGCACTTAAAGACATAAGTGTTACCATCCTTTGGCTTTCCTCCATGTTGTAGGCCTTGATTTTTCCGCATAGGATAATTCTTTATTTCCTACAACATCAATATCTTCCCCGTGATGATATGAGTTTTAGATATAACAATTCAAAATAACTTTGGGTCAATCTTGGATATAGATCATTGAAGATTGATAGCCTGAGTTTATAAAAATTGAATTGACTCTCTCAAGCACCCCAAAGCTTCGTACCATCTCCTTTTCCTGCAAGGCTTGTCAAGCATATTTTGGTACCCATCGCTTGATGGGTCCATTAAGGTTAGTCAACAAAGATCTAGGAACCCAAGAGTCCTTTGTGTTAGCATTTGGTAAACTCATTACCTTTCTAGCACAAGTTACAATTTTGGGTTGCCTAGTTACATGAGAAATAATTGACGAGCTAGAGGTGGGATAGTTACCCATGGGACAATCCTTGCATTATTGATGTCCCTTCTTTCGGCATATGTAGCAAAGGCGATCTTCAAGTCTTGAAGATTTCTTCTTTCCTTGTTTCTTGCTTGCTACATGGTTAGTTAATAATTTCTTTTCTAACACTATGGCTCTTTGTTTTAAATAGGGACAAGACTTAATTAAGTGTCCCTTCTTTGAGCATTTAAAACAGAGTTTATCATCCTTGTTAATAATCAAGCCATTTTTAATATGAGGACATGACCTAATCGAGTGTCCCTTTTCAAAGCATTCACTACACTTTTTACTTTTCTTAGTGTGAAGTGTGGCTTGATCATTACCTTGGATGTTACCTTGTATGGAGGCATGGTTGAGGCTTTTGGAAGAGGTATTGATCTTCTTTTGTTCCCTCCTCTTGGCAATCCTCAAGTCCTTGACATTTTCTTCAAGGAATTTAGTGCATGCCACGGTTGTCTCCGTCTCAAGCTTCTTCACCATGTGATCACGGTTATCTTGAGAAGGTTGAGCAATGCACTTCCCTTTGAGTTGTGTCAAGCTCATCTTTAGCCTCTCATTCTCTTCTTTGAGCTTTTGATATGTATCATCTTTTGTTCCTGCAAATTCTAGCTCAAAGGAAGATTTGCTTGTCGACGAACAACAAGCTTTAGCACATGGTAATATAGTTTCAATTTGAATACATGTGCATGAGTGAGGTTGTTGGGATTTTAAGTTTTCTATTACAACCTCATGAGCAATGTTTAATATGATATGATCATCCATAAGATTTTCATTAGAATATAGAAGCATATCATATTTTTCTTGAAAAGCTAGATTTCATTTTTTAGCTTTTCCATTTGGTCCTTAAGCAAGGCATTCCTATTTACTAATTGAGCGATACAATGTAAAGAGTTATCTTGCTCAATTGAAATAGTTTCATACCTTTGGACCAAATTAACATGAGAGCAATTCAGCTCCTCATGTTCTTTAGTCAATTCATCAAAGCGTAGCATTTTCATGGAGAGAACATCTTCTAGCATTTGACGAGCTTCGCTTTGCTCTCTCGCTCTTTTTAGAAATTTGAGCATGACCGCCTTATCTTCTAGGCTTAGATGAGCGTAGAGTTGCATGAAGCTTCGTTCATCCTCCTCGTCCTCATTTGTGCTTCCGCTATCATTTTCATTAGCCACACAACACATGTGGGAATCGAAATGGGAAGACAAACCTTTTGGAGAGGTGGATTCATCGTTTGGTCTTCATCGTTTATTTTCTTCTTCTTCCTTTAAAGGGTTAGATTCACAAATACCAAAGGAAGTAGAAGCACAAAATGAACTATCATGTTTGGACTCATCAAATTTGATTTTAATTCTAGTCCAAATATCATGCGCATCATGAATAGATTCATTATAATTCGATATGAAGGCACAATAATCTTCATTGCTAAGAGAATTACTTAAGATGTCGTAAGCTAGATAGTTTAAGCGTATACATCTTTGATCTTCCTCGGAAGTATTTTTCTTATCATAACTAGGAGGTATAATACTCTTGTATAAGATTTGTTCTAATCGTGGATCTACAGTTCTAAAAGCATTTAGCACCCTAGTAGCCCATGAATCATAATTAGAACAACCGGAAAGTAATATCTCAAGAGTTACCTCCTTGTTCTCCTTGGTCTTCTTGTTCTTTTAGGATCTTCTTCGAGCCATCACTTCGAGTTGTTAGACTCAATATGAAGTGCCTAGCTCTAATACCAATTGAAAGTCGCCTAGAGGGGGGGGTGGATAGGCGAAACCTGAAAATTATAACTTTACACCCCAACTAGATCCCTTGATTAGTGGTTAGAACAAGATTCACAATTATCCCGTTGAGGAGTCCACTAAGGACGGGTCTCTTTCAACCCTTTCCCTATCTCAACTGATCCCCAAGATCGGCGAGCTCTCCTTATTCTCAAAGATCACTTAAGACCCCGCAAGGATCACCACACACTTAGGTGTCTCTTGCTAGCTTTACAAGCCTCCAAAACTTTGGAGGAAGTTCAATGGGAGTCAAAACTCCACGCACAAATGAACGCAAGATTTAGCACACACTTTCTCTCAATGAATCTCACAAGGCACTAGCGCTAAACTCACATGAGTAGCTTTCTTTTGCTTGATCTCTCTTTTGTGGCACTTGTGTTGGTTGTAGTGGTCTAAATCTTGTGTATAGGATAAATCAATGAATATAGGTGGTTGGGAGGGCTTGGATATGTCAACTATATGACTTGGAATGTTGCTTGGGCTCCCTCACCATGAAGTGGCCGGTTGGGGTGATATTTATAGCCACCAACCAAATTGTAGCCGTTGGAGAAGGCTGCTGGCGATGGGTGCACCGGACAGTCCGGTGCGCCACCGGACAGTGTCCGGTGTGCCGCCACGTCACCCTGTCGTTAGGGCTTGGAGCTGGTCGACCGTTGGAGGCTTTGTCCTTATGTGGCACCGGACAGTCCGGTGTCACACCGGACAGTCTGGTGCCCCTCTGACCTGCTGCTCTGACTTCTGCCGCGACACTGTGCTGCACTATTCATCCATCAGAGTCGATCGTTGCGCACAGATAGTCGTTGCTCCGCTGGCGCACCGGACAGTCCGGTGGCACACCGGACAGTCCGGTGAATTATAGCGGAGCTGCGCCTGGGAAACCCGAAGCTGCGGAGTTTGAGTTGATTCACCCTGGTGCACCGGACACTGTCCGGTGGCACACCGGACAGTCTGGTGCGCTAGACCAGGGCACACTTCGGTTTCCTTTTTGCTCCTTTCTTTTGAAGCCTAACTCGTTCTTTTTATTGGTTTGTGTTGAACCATTGGCACCTGTAGAATGCATAGTCTAGAGCAAACTAGTTAGTCCAATTATTTGTGTTGGGCAATTCAACCACCAAATTATTTAGGAAAAGGTTTGACCCTATTTCCCTTTCAGAAACCAATGCCATCCTTGATGCCAGGGCGTCTCCCGTTATAGAGCATGCTTCTAGCAAATTTAAAATTTTCATTCTCAATTTCATGCTCATTGATTTTAGTAGTTAATTGAGCTATATGATCATTTTGTTGTTTAATTAAAGCAAGGTGATCATGAATAGCATCCATATTAAAATCTCTACATATAGTGCAAATAGTAACATGATCAACACTAGATGTAGAGGGTTTGCAAGCATTTAATTCTTCTATCTTAGCATGTAATATGATATTCTCATCTCTAAGACAGAAAATAGAATCATTGCAAACATTTAAGTCTCTAGCCTTGAAAATTAAACTAGCATTCTCAGTTTTAAGGCTAGAAATTGATTCATTCAATTTATTAATCTTAGCAATTAAAATAGCATTTTCATTTCTAAGATTGACAAATGAATCATGGCAAACATTTGATTTTTCAACCTTAGCAATTAAGCTAACATTCTCAGTTCTAAGGTTGGAAATAGTGTCATGGCAAATGCTAAGCTCCTTAGTCAAATTTTCACATTTTTCAACTTCCTAAGCATAAGCATTTTTAACTTGAACATGCTTTTTATTTTCCTTAATAAGGAATTCCTCTTGGCTATCCAAGAGTTTATCCTTCTCATGAATAGCACCTATCAATTCATTCAATTTTTCTTTCTGTTGCATGTTAAGGTTGGCAAAAAGGGTAAGCAAATTATCCTCATCTTCACTAGAGCTACCCTCATCACTAGATGTTGTATATTTGGTGGAAGCTCTAGATTTTACCTTCTTCCTTTTGCCGTCCTTTGCCATGAGGCACTTGTGGCCGACGTTGGGGAAGAGGAGACCTTTGTTGATGGCGATGTTGGCGGCATCCTCGTCGAAGGAGGAGTCGGTGGAGCTCACGTTGGAGTCCCATTCCCGACACACGTGGGCATCGCCGCCCTTCTTCTTGTAATATCTCTTCTTCTTCTCCCTCTTGCCGTCGCCCCTGTCACTGCCACTAGAAATAGGATATTTTGCAATAAAATGACCGGGCTTACCACACTTGTAGCACACCCTTTTGGAACCGGGCTTGTAGTCTTTCCCCTTCCATTGCTTGAGGATTTGGCGAAAGCTCTTGATGATGAGCGTCATCTCCTCGTTGTCGAGCTTGGAGGCGTCGATGGGGAGCCTACGTGATGTAGACCCTTCTTTCTTCTCCTCCGTTGCTTTGAATGCGACGAGTTGCACCTCGGGTGTGGAGGTGCCGCCTTGCTCCAAGTTGATGATTTGTTTGGAGCCTTTGATCATCAATTCAAAGCTCACAAACTTTCCTATAACCTCCTCGGGAGACATTAGCTTATATCTAGGATCACCACGTATTAATTGAACTTGCATAGGATTGTGAAAAATGAGTGATCTTAGAATAACCTACCATTTCATGGTCATCCCATTTGGTGCTCCCGATGTTGCGCACTTGATTCACCAAGGTCTTGAGCCGGGTTGTACATAGCTTGTGGCTCCTCTCCTTGGTTGAGGACGAAACGACCAAGCTCCCCCTCGATCGTCTCCCGTTTGGTGATCTTGGTCACCTCGTCTCCCTCGTGCGCGGTCTTGAGCACGTCCCAAATCTCCTTGGCGCTCTTCAACCCTTGCACTTTATTATACTCCTCTCGACATAGAGAGGCGAGGAGTATAGTAGTGGCTTGGGAGTTGAAGTGCCGGATTTGGGCAACTTCGTCCGAATCATAATCTTTGTCCCCTACGTTGGGTACCTGCGCTCCAAACTCAACAATGTTAGGTGATGCCTTATTTATCGCTCCACATACAATAATCTTCAACATCAAAAATGGTGGTTTGCCTAATGGGACAGAAAGTAAAGGAGTGTTTAGAAATGCGGGGATAGCGTTGGGGGATCTTACTAAACTTCTTGCGCTCATGGCGCTTAGAAGTGACGGACGCGGTGTCGGATCCGGAGGTGGAGGGCGATGAAGAATCAGTCTTGTAGTAGACTACTTTCTTCATCTTTTTCTTCTTATCACCACTCCGGTGCGACTTGACGTGGGGAGGTGATTCCTCCCTTCCTTTGGCGCTGGACTCTCTTGATGGGTCCTTCCGTGACTTGTGTCCGTTTCCATTTCCCTCTTGGCGGATCCTCCCGACATCACTTCGAGTGGTTAGACTCTAATGAAGTACTGGGCTCTGATACCAATTGAAAGTCACCTAGAGGGGGGTGGATAGGCGGAAACTGAAATTTACAACTTTAAACACACTACAAGCTAGAGTTAGCGTTAGAATAAATCCGAGTCCGGGAGAGAGGGAAAACAAATCAACCAATAAAATAAAGCGGATGACACGGTGATTTGTTTCACCGAGGTTAGGTTCCAAAGAACCTAGTCCCCGTTGAGGTGGTCACAAAGACCGGGTCTCTTTCAACCCTTTCCCTTTCTCAAACGGTCACTTAGACCGAGTGAGGCTTCTTCCTTAATCTCACGGGTCTCTTAGACCCCGCAAGGATCACCACACAATTTGTGTCTCTTGCCTCACTTGCAAAGCACTTAAGAGTAAGAAGTGAGAAAGAAAAGAAAGCCAAGCCAAGCAAACAAGAGCAACAAAAAACACAAATGATCCTCTCACAAGTCCTAATGCGCTAGAGTTGAATTGGGACTTTGAGCGGATCGATCACTTGAATTGTGTCTTTGGAGTGGAGTCTATTGCTCTTGTATTGAATGCAATGTGTTTGAATGCTTGGATTGTTGGAGTGGAGGTGGTTGGGGGGTATTTATAGTCCTCAACCACCAAAACAACCGTTGGGGGTGGCTGCTGTCGATGGGCGCACCGGACAGTCTGGTGCGCCAGCCATGTCACCCAACCGTTAGGTTTGACCGTTGGAGCTTTTTCTTCTAGTGGCACCGGACAGGTACTATTCACTGTCCGGTGCGCCTCTGGCGGCTCCTCTGACTTCTGCGCGCATTGTGCGCGCACTGTAGCGTTTGCAGGTGTCCGTTGCAGTCGACCATTGCGCTGGTAGCTATTGCTCCGCTGGTGCACTGGACAGTCTGGTGGCACACCAGACAGTCCGGTGAATTATAGCGGAGCAACGCTGGAGAAACCCGAAGGTGGCCAGTTCAGAGTTGTACGGTCCTGGTGCACCGGACATTGTCTGATGGCACACTAGACAGTCCGGTCCGCCAGACCAGGGCACACTTGGGTTTCTTTTGCTCCTTTCTTTTTGAACCCTAACTTGATCTTTTATTGGTTTGTGTTGAACCTTTATGCACCTGTGGAATATATAATCTAGACCAAACTAGTTAGTAATTATTTGTGTTGGGCATTCAACCACCAAAATTATTTATAGGAAA